>OZ022245.1:2500-312500 GCA_963978895.1 Erpobdella octoculata | reverse complement strand
AAGCGAATAAATGTCTAATCGAGGTAAAGTTAACTTTTTTATTTTTTCAAAAATCTCCACGTACAGGGTTTCGAGGCAGATGCCACCCGGTCGGTCCTTCATCTGCACGGACGCCCGACAGCTGCCGAATATCTTGCAACAAATTTTCACTTCATCGATGCTTTCCTCGTGAGGTGTAAAAAAAGAGAAAAAAAGAAAAAGACAGTTTTTTATGTAATTATATTTGGAAATAAGAATTGATTTTACTTTTATTCAGTCTTGTATTATTCTAGGGGATGTTCTGATTGTTTATTGTATTTTTTTTTTATAGAAAGATCCATTTCTTTTATTGCTGGAGTATAGGACAACCTGCTTTATTAATTTTTAGCATTTCACATGTTGATCATTCAACTTCTAGGATTTATTTCTTCTTTCTTTTTCTTTGGAACTGTTCAATACTGACTTGCTTATTAATTTCTCACGATAAAACCTGCAACAGTTTGGGGAATTGAAACGAACCAAAAAATCAGGAAACAATTGCAATTTTCTAATAGTAATTTGCCAAATACCTTATAGTTGCCAGAAGTTAACATTAATGTGCAGCTGTTCTGAACAGATAGAGGTCATCTGTAAATGACCTCTCACGATATTGGCTGATAATTTTAATTTCCGTTTTTGTCATACGTTGTCACACGGAGTCAAACCCCTCAAATATGGTTTAAAAATCTGCAACCCTTCCCTTCTAAAGATGAAAATTTACAAATTTATTTTAACTGCCAGTTAACAAAGCTGTGTGTCTCAATTAAAAAATAGCAACCTTAAAAGCAATTAACCTAGTTATATTTTATTAGGATGAAAAGCCACAAGCAGACCTAATGACAAATAGGAGAGGTGTCCAGCCTCAAGTCTGCTTCTCTGTAATTTTCAAGTATATATATATATATATATATATATATATTGAAAATTAAAAGTTAATGTTTTTATTTATTTTAATGTTTCGTCATCTATCATAAGCTCTCATTCTAAAACAGTTTAAGTTTTGTTTTTTTTTAACTTTCTGCGACCATCACTGAAATTGGCTTACGTAGCGATTTAAAGACAACTCATCATGTAAACTTCCGTCGCTAAACGCGAAAAGGTGTGTCGCTATTTCTGCATGGTACTTTTTATTTTTTGTTTAACTGGCTCATTAGCGCTTTAATTAAGATTGGTTGTGTGAATTTTCATTGTTTGCAAGATAAAAAGTTGCACTTTGTGGTATAACGTTTTTTTATGGATGTGCAATAGAATTAATATTAATTGTTTACGTGTTTTAAAAAGTAATAATCTGAAAAAAAATAAATGACCAACTTTAAAAAACAATGGTAAATTTTAGTTTTGTTGCAAACCAATTTATATTTTTTCATCTCTTTCACTTTTAGATAGTCAAAAAAAATCTGATTTATATCCATAACAAAATGAGGCCATTTAAAATGGCTATTTGTTGTTGGAGTTTTATGTTCTTGTGCCTGTTGGGAGGAGTCATTTGTGGAGAAGATTTTTACAATCTCTTGGGCCTTACGAGGCAAGCTACGACCGTTGAAATTAGAAAAGCCTTTAAAAAACTCGCTCTCACGATGCATCCGGACAAAAACAGAGTGAGTTGCCGACGGTGATCGTGTTTTTCCAATTTATTTTCAATTTAAAGATGATATTACGTGAATTTGTTAGTTTAATGTTCTCACCGATAATTTACGAGTAAGTTGATGCGCTGTGTTTTTCTGATTGTAATTTGCCATACCTGGGCATACCTGCGTACTGAATTAGTTTAAAATTGTTACTCGATTTTTAGTTTTATAGAAATAGCCCATTATTATTCTAATTCTAATTCTTTTTATTATTATTATTATTATTGCATTTATTATTATAATTTTAGTATTTATTTTTTACAAACTTTTATTTAGGTTATCTTTCGTATTTCTAAATCGAGTATATTGAGATAAAAGTTTGTGTTGAAAAACTCGTTTTTTCCTTTACTTGTTTATTTGTTATCATTCTTTTTATTTATACTTATTATCTGTTCATTTTAGTTTATAGTTATTTTATGTCATCATGATCATCAATAATGTTAGTTTTCAACCCCCCCTCTGAAAACTTTTTCAACCCCCCCTTTGAAACTTTTTCAACCCACCCTCTGAAAACTTGTTCAACCCCCTCTCTGAAATCTTTTTCAACCCACCCTCTGAAAACTTTTTCAACCCACCCTCTGAAAACTTTTTCAACCCCCCCTCTGAAAACTTTTTCAACCCCCTCTCTGAAAACTTTTTCAACCCCCTCTCTGAAAACTTTTTCAACCCACCCTCTGAAAACTTTTTCAACCCACCCTCTGAAAACTTTTTCAACCCCCCTCTTAAAACTTTTTCAACCCCCCTCTGAAAACTTTTTCAACCCCCCTCTGAAAACTTTTTCTACCCCTCCTCTGAAAACTTTTTCAACCCCACTCTGAAAACTTTTTCAACCCCCCTCTGAAAACTTTTTCAACCGCCCTCTGAAAACTTTTTCAACTCCCCTCTGAAAACTTTTTCAACTCCCTCTCTGAAAACTTTTTCAACCCCCTCTCTTAAAACTTTTTCAACCCCCCTCTGAAAACTTTTTCAACCCCCCTCTTAAAACCTATTCTCCGACAGGACGACACCGAGGCGCACAACAAGTTCATCAAACTGAATCGGGCTTACGAAGTTCTGAAGGATGACGACCTTAGAAAGAAATACGACAAATTCGGGGAGGAAGGACTCAAGGAGGGGGGCCCGTCGGGCGGAGGATATCAGAGCTGGAACTTCTACAACCAACAATTCGGTTAGCAGAAGAATGACCCAATTGATGATTGCCTTAAAAAAAATTTTTTTCTAATTTACTAATTTATAAAAAACAAGTCTCAGAAGATTATGTAAAGTTTTTTTTTAATTTGTCATAATAAGTAGAAATTTTTTTATGTTTTTTTTAGAAAATGTGGCATTCTTTCTCTTTCCGATTGAGAATTAAAGAATAATTGTTTTCAAATGTTATTTTATTTCAGGAATATACGATGACGACCCGGAAATAATAACGTTGAGCCGTTCTGATTTCGGTTAGTTCACGTGTGGTGGTTTTGAATACGTTAGAATTACATGTTTGCCTGTGCAGTGTTATTGCAGTAATTAATCTCTACATTCCATTGATATGTTTTTATCGTCACGCCCATTCAGAGATCTCGGTGGAAAGTACGGACGACATATGGTTCATAAACTTTTACTCTCCTCACTGCTCTCATTGTCACGACATGGCACCGACGGTTAGTCGTTTGTTTTCATTCTCTACGAATCGGTTGAATCCGAGATTTGATCGGAGCTTATCATCTCACTTTTTCACTCCAAAGAAGATTAATTCAAATTTTATTTTATTATTCAAAGTTCAACTCTCTAGGGGGGTGGGTGGGCTGCCGAATATCTTTCATGTTAACCTCGACCTCGTAAAATTTCTAATCTGGTTTTTCTAATCTGGTTTTGATACATTATTGCTATTATAAAATGCCACTACTCTTAAAAAAACATTTTTCAACTGTCAATTTTCATTTTTTTCTTCTAGTGGAGAGAAGTAGCCAGAGAACTTGTGGGCGTGGTCAGGATGGGAGCCGTGAACTGCGAAGATGATTGGCAGCTGTGCAGGCAGAAAGGAATCAGGTCGTACCCCACGCTGCTGTTGTATCCGGAGGTTGGTAGTCGCTGTGATTTGATGCGATTTTGATTTTATGCGTCGTAGATTAGGATCTTTTGACGTTATTATTTACATTGACGTTTGTTGTTTTGTGTTTTTATTTTATCACAAGTTATTACTTTCACTCGTTCTGAATTCTTCTACTAAACCGTGACGTCGTTATCATCTTCTATCTCCATCCGGCAACAGAGAGAGAAATATTACGCCAGCAAGACCAGACAGGACCTGGTAAAGTTCGTCCTCGATCACGTACGCTCCAACGTCGTACAGCTGTGGGGAGGAAACTTCAACGAGTTGACCTCCGACCCGAATAATCACCTGCCTTGGTTGATCAGCTTTTGTGGAGTGGATTCCGGAGGTAAGTCCAAGAAAATGAGGAGTTGATTGGGGAGTAGATAGATCTATTTATCTTCATTCCATTTGCAGCTTGGCTGGGTTCGTGAGTAGATGATTGAATTTATATAGGTTGGATGGGTAGATTTGAGTAGAGGCTAGATCAGTGGTTCTTAAACTTTTTAGAAGCAAGGGACGGCTGTACATTTATGATGTTTTTGGTGGACCACCAGTTTGAAATGAAAAATTTGTATCTGGCAATCGAATCCAAAATGATAAAAGATTAGAAGGATGAGTCCCTATAATATCTTAAATTTTTTATTGAAATTATTCTAAAAATTACGAAATGGTGTTAAAATCAATAAGCGTTTTACAATGGCTAACTTTGATTCATGGGAAATAATCTTGTTTATTTTTGGCGAGCAAATTTATTCGCAGTTTAATGTCAGTCGATGTAATCCTCTATAAACTACAGACGTTCAATCGATTCCTGCTTTTTTTGTGTTTTAATTATTGTCATGGTGAAGAATCCACTTTCACACTTGTATATATTGTCGTGTTGATGCAAATGGAGTCGAGCAAATCAAGACTGATTTGCAGAGTTCTAAATAGTTATAGGAACAGAATTTGTCACTATTTAATATTTCCATAAGAGAAGGCTTTCTTTCGTTGTATGAAAACTTTCAATCGAGCAAACATCTTACCGTGAAAAAGCCAGCTAATTTGGTATGAAGAAGCAAAACATTATGGTCGGAGGCCACATTTCTTCACAGAGCACTGAGACAAGGAGCAGAGGTTGCACGTATAAAATTTAAAACTTTAATCACGTCATTAAAGACTTCAGGCTGTTCTTCACTCATTTTTTAAGTAACCATAATAAAGCAGTGAATAAATGTGTACAAACTTTTTTTTAGTTTTCAATAACTTGTTTCACGGAGTAACTTGACCACAACTTTAAGAACCACTGGGCTAGATGGTTTGATTTAAGTAGATTGTGTTAATTTGAATTAAGTGGCTAGAATTCAGTTGAAATGGTATATTAATTAAGTGTTTTCATTCTGATGAATGTTATTTTCACGACGTTCTCTTAAGATGACATTACATCATTTTAATTTTAATTTTTTTTTCTTCAAAGAGTGCCTTGAACAATCAACCCTCATCAAACTCTCTGCCATGCTGGTACGTATGAAATGCACATCGGTACCCCTTGAATATGACCCCACCCTCTTTTTTATATTTTACATTTCTGTATTCAAATTCTATCAATCTTGACTCCCGACTACTATTTTATGACATATTTTTTTATGACGTTTTCGACTTCAGTTGTCATTATCGCTAGGTTTCAATGCTCGCACCTGATTCTGCGATTTTGAAATTTGAACTTTTTCGTCATAATAAACAGGACGAACTTGTAAACGTGGCCAGAATGTTCTGCGACAGCAAAGAGCCTGTTTGTCGACAGATGGAAGTTGAGAACGGACTTTTCTTCTACGACAGGCTGTCCGTCAAAAAGGGAAAGGGACTGGTAATCTTTATTTTTCGTTAAATCATTTTATAATTGATTGATTTTATTCTGTTTGGATTGATTATATTATTATTGATTGATTTGCTTATAAAAAAAATTTTTTTCTTTTTTTAATTTATTAAATGTAAAATTTGTATTTTCAATCATTCAAAGACGATTGATTGGTTACGTTTGAATTACAATCGTATTCGCAGGAGATTACAAGTTACGACTCGAGAGAGATCGCATTCTCCGTTCTCGAACAACTTCCAGACGTAACCATGCTCGATGAACGCAGTCTTGAGGTAAGGGATGCAGACGTTAAGATCTGATTGGTCGTTGGTTGTATTAAGCGATATTATGTACAACTATAAAAAGGATTTTTAATAATATATACATACATTTATTTATAGAACATATATATGAACAATATTTTATATAATTTTAGATATAGGCATAGAGACATATAGTTTGCGCCCATCATTTCCTTTATGTTTATGACCCGTTTGTTTAGTTTAGCTCATCTCTTATATAAGTTCATTTTGATTCATCTATCTCACTTTTCCAACCGGTTAGCCCGGTTGAAATTCGACGATTGATCATTCGGCTGCCTGTTATTCAACCAAACTGGAAAATCACTTCCACCATGAATAAGATCCTCCTCATCTTGTTTGATCATTCAAAAAGCTTCTGAAAGCACATTTACTTTTCAAGGCGTTTGGGTTTGATCATGTGAGCCTCTGAAGCTCATCTACTGGCACTCTATAAATTGACATTATTACCATTATATTATTATTTTTATTATTATTATTATAAAGCTCTAAAGGATTCTTTCTTTGCTGATCAGTTTGCCATAAGTCGAAAATTTCAAGTTCAATTGTATATGTGTCGCTTTAATCAGTTCTTCATTATTGCCTGTTCTGGTTATCTACGATTGATACAGTTGTTTTTTATTTTTGGTATCAGGCAGCCCTTGAAGAGGTTGAGGAAGCTAAAACAGAAGCCTGGCTGATTCATTTCGTCGAGGGAGAGTTCAAGGACCTTGAACTTAGAAAGCTTCCATCATTGGTTGAAACAGTAAAAGTAAGAGGAGTTTTTTTTTAAGAATTTCATTGAATAAGAAGTTAATTTTGGGTGGTTATATTTTTTTTTTAATTTATAAACTGGTTTTTAAAGTCATATAAAATGTTCAAATAGTGTTCTTCTATCAGAACATATGATTTAATTATTTAAACTTTTATAATTATTAAATTATTTACATTACACCGATAATTACTGTGTCAAGGTCGGAAGAGTCAACTGCCAATTGGTTCGCTCGAAATGCAACGATTTGCATATTCATAAGTTTCCGACGATTCTTCTCTTCAAGTCAACCGGAGGACACGAAGTGCATTACGGTCGGTTCCTGGTGGTTTTTAAGATTTGCACAAAATTTCATTAAACTCATTTAAAAAACATTTAAAAACTTGTCTTTTTAATAATATAATATCTGCGATGTGATGGACTGTATGAGCCTATATGCGCTTATGTGATGTTTACCATTAATGGACAAAAAATAACTGACATAAAATTTATGGATTTTGTTGCTGCATCTGTTGCATCTCAAAAAACAAGTTTTTAGTACGGACAAGAGCTGTGCGTAAAAAGTATTCAACGCCTGCCCTGGCGTTCATACGGGTTTTCCATGATGACTGGCTGCACAGGAATAATAGTTTTTAGGAGGTGATAAATTATCAACATCTGGAATAAATAGGTGGATGTTTGATGGAATGGTAATATAGATATGCCAGTGATAATGGTATGAGGTGGAGATAAGCCAGTGATAGCAAAGTGAGATAGAGATATGGTAAAGATAAAGATTCCGATGATATTATAGTGGTGTTATACCGGCGAATCGATTTCAAAACCACTACAATGCAGGCAGCCGTATTCAGCGCCTCAATCGATTTATTCATCCCCAGTGAAACCACCGGTACTAATAGTAGTAGTAGCGGTTGGGGGAATGGAGACAAGGTAGTGGTAGTTGGGTGGGGATGGAGATATGGCAGTGTTAACGGAATGAGGGGGAGGGAGATAAACTAGTGGTAACAGGAAGTATTCTATTCAGAAGAATATAACCTGTTTAATGATCAAATGACTCTTCGACGTGCAGGTCGCCATACGGCCCACGACATAGCAGCATTCGCCAAGGACAGTCACTCGACGCCTGTCAGATCTCTCGGACCACTCGACTTTCCTGCCGTCACATCCGACCAACAACAACCCTGGTTCATTGACTTCTTTGCACCGGTTTGTTGGATAATTTGAAGAGTTTTTTTTTAAATATTCGTTCTATTAATAATTAAATCTTTAATTTAATTTCTATATGT
This sequence comes from Erpobdella octoculata, assembly GCA_963978895.1. NCBI lineage: Eukaryota > Metazoa > Annelida > Clitellata > Hirudinida > Erpobdellidae > Erpobdella > Erpobdella octoculata. The sequence continues at coordinate 304,583 of OZ022245.1, read as the reverse complement.
AAATAATTTAATTTATATATGTAAATAATTTAATTTATATATGTAAATAATTTAATTTATTTATGTTTTTAATTTAATTTATTTATGTAATTAATTATTTTATTTAATTATGTAATTAATTATTTTATTTAATTATGTAATTAATTTAATTATTCGATTGTGGTCGTTATTATTATTGTATTTAATTGTTTTCTTTTTTTTGTTTTTTCAAACCAGTGGTGCCCTCCGTGCATGAGGTTACTCCCGGAGTTCAGAAAAGCTTCAAAGTCCGCCGGAAATTTTGTCAAGTTTGGAACCGTCGACTGCACAGTTCACTCGTCTCTCTGCGGCAGTGTCGGTTGATTTTCGATGATTTATTAATTCGATTATTTCTAGCAATTCATTTTATTTATAGCCGATTTTCGATGATTTATTAATTTAATTATTTATAACAATTCATTTTATTTATAGCCGATCTTGAAAATAATTATTCATAAACACAGTACAGCATCCAATCGTATCCCACGACGATCCTTTACAACCAATCGAAACCTCACCACTACCACGGCCATCACGCCTCTTCGGACATATCGGAATTCATCCAGGTAAGAAATTTGAAGAAAAAAAAAAAGAATTCCGATAAACTGTGTTGATCGATGGGTGGATGGTAATTGAATAAAAGGAAGGATGACTAAACTGGATAAAATTACGTTTAAATTTTAAAATTTGAAAATATTTCGTCATCATCGAAGGACATCTTGAGACCATCGGTCCAGATTCTCGTTCCCGAGACTTTCCAGTCGTTGGTCACCTTGCGTTCGCTCGAAGAGACGTGGTTGGTCGATTTTTATGCGCCTTGGTGTGGTCCTTGCCAGCAGCTGGCACCTGAGTGGAGGAAACTTGCCAAGGTAACCAATCGTAACAGCGGTAGTTAAATGACGAGCTTTTTACTCATTACAAGACGCATCTGTTCAGTGGCCTTGAAGCCCTTTAGGACTTACGCCACTTTAAATTTGTTAAACATTTATTTATTTATTTACAACGATTGAGGCCAGAGCTTCCTGAATTTTACTGATATTGTTATCATTTCTTCCTTTTCAGATGCTGTCGAATATGGAAAACGTCAGAGTCGGACAAGTCGACTGTCAAGAGCACAGAAGTCTTTGTCAGTCGTTGAGTGTTCAGTCGTATCCTTCCATCAGGCTTTACCCGAGAGGAAGAATGGATAACAATATATTCCAGTAAGTGTGATGGCAGAACCATAGTTGTGAAAGATCCTTACGCCAAATAGTTTGGATTCAAAATATTATATAAGAGAGAAAATAAGATTGAAAATATTATATAAGAGAGAGAAAAATAAAGAAATGATTCTTTGTAAATAGTATTCAAGGCCGATTTTTATTTGTTTTCCATCACCGACATCCGATGTAGAATACAAAGTGTTATTAAACGACAGGTTACTGTTGTTTCAAACAGTTTAATGTGGCTCTAGTCTTTAGACCTCTAAGCCATGAATCACCTAATTAACCTTACTCTTTTGTGGACCCATTTCTCAGAACAACCAGGAGCAGCCATTTATAGGCACGCCTACCCACACACACCCCTTGCAGACGCTGGCAATGCCAGCAGGATTCGAACCGCCTACTTTCGAGTCTACAGGCGAGTACCTCACTGCTATAACAACTGTGTCCGTTCAATGGCCCTGGTTATAGTGATATTATTATTATCAACACTTCTTTTTTCCATCTTCTTTTCAGTGTCTTCAACGGATGGTATCGAGACGCTCAGTCCATCCGAGCCTGGGCTTTCGACTACCTGCCGAGCAAGACTCACAAGCTGGACGATCAAAATTTTGAAACAAAAGTCTTGAGGGGTAGCAAGCCGTGGGTTGTCGATTTCTACGCCCCCTGGTGTGGACACTGCCAGGTTTTTGCTCCCGAATTTGAGCGGGTTGCCATTGTGAGTTTCATATTTCGACTACAGATCGATGACTTTGTAATATTTTAGAGATCAACGACTTCATAACTAAACTACGACCAAAGAATTATCCCAAATGATTTTGAGATTGACGTATCAATTTGTCGTTTTCGCCACCCTGGGTGTCGTCATTCTGAGATGATTGATCTCTTTTTCTATTTATTTTTTCTAGGAAGTTAGGGGTCGTGTAAGAGCAGGAAAGGTCAACTGCGATGCCAGTCCTTCACTTTGTCAGAGAGCCGGAGTGCAAGCCTATCCGTCCGTGAGGTTCTACAAGCCCGGTTCCGATCCGAACAGTTACATGGTAGGAGAAATATTTGTCATCGTTTGTTTATCGAATGGGAATAGTTTATTCATTCGAGAAAAAATATTTAGTTTCAATTGTTCTTAATTATAAACTATCACAGCGAGATGCATGGTGATGCCATTTGGCACTGTTAAGTTCATTATAAGGTATAAAAATAATGATGCCAAATGGAGGTAGAGGGTTAACGAACTGTTGTAACTCTATGACCTTGAAATCTATAAATAGATCTATGCCGTACTTGAAGGTCATCAAATCTTTAATTTATTTATACATATAACAGAACTACTATGGCACTGATATCAACAGCCAAGATGCCAACTACATCATCAAGTACTTGAATGGAATTGTGCCTCCCAAAGTATGATTACCATGTTACATATTTATAAGGTCAAAAGTTCAACTTTTAGACAGCTGATTGGATTGGATAGATAATTAATCGATTTCGATAATAATTATGTTAATGTTCCTGCCTTTTATTAATTTAAGAATTGTTTACTTGAATTTTGTTTCGTTCTGTGCCGCTTCAACATCTTCGAACGTGTTTAAAGAAATTAATTTTTTTTAAATTTTGTTTTAAAAGGAAACACCGACTAAAGACGAATTGTAACGAAGAAGAAGAAAATCTGTATTTGTTTCTTTAGTGTGTTTCTTCTGTTCATAATTTGTATAATTATTGTTCTTGTTTTCTCTGGTTTGTTCTTTGTTTGTTTGTTTGCTTCAATTTGTATGACTGTTTGGGTAAATCGATTTTTGTGTATCAGTTCGTATGTCCGGGTGAATTAATTTATGCATCAATTTGTAATTAATTCAGAAGTTACGTTATCTACAACAACAACTACATGTAAGCTGTGCCCTCTCTGCGATTTACATTAAGTGCATTTGATAATACATCAGGTGTTAATGTTGTCATATATACATTTACATTTCAACTGCTGCTACTGCAGTCATGGTTACGTTTCAACTGCTGCAGTCATGGTTACATTTCAACTGCTGCTGCTTACATAGTTCGTAGTTACATGTTAACTGCTAAAACTTACAATACCTTATTACTATTAGTAATAACGTATGAGTCATTGTAAACATTTTTAAAAGATGTACATGTTTCTCGGGAAATTATTATATCTGGCAATTAATTATTCGTATCCTCGTGGAAATTTTTTGTTTGGACGTAAACTAGTCTCATTAATCGTTTACGCCCCTTTCTTGTAAAATATGCTGAATTTAAAATCTCATGACTTTGTTGTCGTTCGTTCTCTCTGTATTCAGGAGATTTTAATTTCTTGTTGTTGTTGCACTTATTTGTGTTCACTTCCTCGTGACGGGTTTACTTCACCTTCGAATTACATAATATTGCAGCTGTTTTTTTTGTTAAATTTCACCCCTCGAATCAGATCTATCATCTGAACCTTTTTTTAGCGTCTCCCTTTTCAGAATTGCATTTTTGCGTTTAATGTCTGAAACTTTTTTAACTGGAAAGTGTTCTTCCTATGCCTGTGAATGTGTATATATAGATATATTCCATAAATCTGATTCTGACTACTTCTGTCAAAAATTATTCTAACCTCTGTGATTGTATATATATATTTTCTGTAAATCTGATTCTGACCATTTCTGCCCGAAATTATTTTAATTTTTGTTAATTACCTCCGTCGAGATATTGATAGAAGTGGATCTGCCTAGGGAAATTTCTTTTGTGAAGCCCCATTGCTTACATCCATTCATACATGTCAGTGTACCTCCTTTATTTCTATTAAATACATCTGTTCATTTCAATTGCATGTTATTTACTTTTTAATATTGATTAAAATCTTTTTTCCTGTAAAATGTGTTGTCTTTATTGTTCATATTGATTAGTTCTTGCTAGGCAAAAAAAAACTTATTACTTTATAAATAAAGGTAAGCTCACTATAAGGATGTCTTAACCAATAAAGGTAAAGATTATTTCAAGGGTAGGACATATTACCAATAAAGATAAAATGCCATACCAATTAATACAAAAATTTGTCATCAAAGAAATGCCCCATCATTAGAAGTATAGATGATAAACTCATGTTTGACTTCAAAAAAATTTTTAAAATAATTTTTTATTTAATAATTAAACATAAAAAACAATTCACGCCCTAACAAACACAGCCACAAAATCCTGTCTAAAATCCAAAGTTCAAAGGTCGGTTACTGTCAGCTCTTCTATGGCCCAATCCTCGTAGGAGCTGTCTGGAAGATACCTCCTGATGATCATCGGGATTTTTTTAGCTCTGGAAATTTTTTTTAAACGAATTATTTTAATGTTAATTTTTATCTTAATTAATTAATTGTAAGTTATTATTTAGAAATATTAAATAATAAAGGTTGTCATCAAACTTATTTTTAAACCAAAACTTGCTGAAAGATAAAAGACGTGGTTAAAGCCAAAGCCATTCCTTCCCCCCTCTCTTAATGACTAGATAAACTGTTAACAATTCAGATGAATTAAATTACTTACTTCAGTTCTTTGGTAGCGATGGCCAGAGGATCTATTTCCCCTTCCAGTTCAACCATGACAGGAGAGCCCATGCTTTTAATTAAACCATTCAATGGAAACTATTAAGTATTATCAACGATTCGCCATGCTAAGCTCATATTTTATTCAAATTATAAATTGATAACTATTAAGTGATATGATATATCAATGGTTAAGCTCATACTTTATTCAAATTATAAATTGATAACTATTAAGTGATATATCAATGGTTAAGTGTTATTCAAATGTTGCATTGATAACTGCTAAGTGATATCGATTGTCTGCTGGTACATATATAAAGTATCATCAACAGAGGATTTTTAGATTTCTTATACTCAAATCTAAAATTCTAATCTCAAGAAATCGTAAAAATAACCGCAATATTATTTCAAATAAAATCCATAAATAGAAAAATGATTGGCCAGAAAATCTTTCTGAAACCACTCCAGGAAATCATGAGAACGTCATTGGCATATATGTTAATGTATAAAAACAGTCAAATAATAAGAATAATAAAAATAATGCTAATAACCATAATAATAAAAACTTACGCAATCTGGAGAGCTCTTGTTCCGAGAACTCTTGCCCGTTCGTATTTCGTCATGTATGGAGTCGTCATTCTCTTTGTCGGCTCGACTTTCAATGATTTCTCTTCCAAACGGGTATCTAATTTATCAATCTGTTCTTCGTTTGCCTTGAGATGCGAGGAAGAAGATTAAAAATAAATAAAAAAAATCGTTTGAAAAACTTTGTTGTAGATAGAAAATGCATACCAAATCTACTTACATATAAGACCCTTTAATGACATTTGTAAAACTTATAATTATACAATTAGAACTAATTTATTGTAAAACTTACTGTGAAAATACTTATTGTTTACTGACTTTGAATCAAGCAATTTTAATAATTTTAAAGTTTTTGATTTTAACAGATCTTTAAAAAATGGATAATAAATAAAAATACTATTGAAACTATATTCATAGTCTTAACACAAATTATGTCATCTTTTAAACTGCAATTACTACTTTAAAAGGCTTTCAATTTTACTTAGAAATCTGCACTTACTTCAACGTGATCTATCTCTTCTGGAACGTCATCATCTTCAGGCCCATCAAAATCAGCTTCGTAGCTAAAAAAAAGTACATTCAAAAAAGAAGTTAAACCTTGGCGGAGCTCATAGCCAAGTTTTAAATAACGAATTATTGAGGTTTAATAACAGAACACTAGATGAGACACTTTAAATATATGTTCAATAGTGGATAGTTATTGAGATATAGCGTTTTACGTAAGGGGTATATAACCCAACCGTGCAATACAATATGTTAAGGAAAATCGCATCATTTTCTGAAAGCGTAATAAATATTAAACGTAGATGTGCAGTTATCCATTTTGAAAGTTTAATAACAGAACACTAGACTTAACACTTAGAACACTAGTTTAACACTTCAAATATTTGTTCAATAGTGAATAGTTATTGAGATATAGCATTTAACATAAGAGCTATAGAATGAAGTGTCTATAACATCCGCCATGCTCCTCTTGCTATCCATTGTTTACGTTTACAACAAAATCGGTTTCTTTGGAATCTTTTAGAGTGTATTGAATTTGAGTGCATATTATAACTTAAAACAACTTTATCTTTTATTACCGATATTTTTTTTGGAAAAAGTGAAATTTATTTCTGAGTCTGCTAGCTTAACTTCAGTAAAAAATTTCTGTCAAAATATTAAAAATATTGTTTTAAATGCGTTTTATATTATTCTGTTGCTGATTTTCTCAACGCGGTAATTTCCTGGTTTCGGTATCGACATCAACCAAGGACAATATACTAGGAAATGACCTTCTTTTTATTCATGTGCAAAATAAATTCAGACACCGAAAGCCGGACAAAACTGACGAAACGAATTTTACCGAAATCCCGACAATCAATGACCAATTAAAGAAAACTCACTCGTCGTCTTTGTCATCAGCCATTTTAGAATATTAAAATTAGAAAGCCTATCAAAGTAACGATTAAACAGACTGAAGATTAACAATTAACTAAAAAATAACTAATCAATCCCGATCCGCTCACTACGCATAAAAATAACAACAAAGTACAATCAACAACCGTGAGGTGATGTGTAAAGTTATTATTTTAAAAGAGAAGTTTGCGTAGTTAAACTTAAAATTTTGAGTAATAATAATTAAAAAAAATAATTTTATTTAAAAAATGTTTTTTATGAAAACCCGTAATAACATATAAAAACCCAAAAAACCGTAAAAAAACATATAAACGCTGGTTTTTTTTAAATATAAATTTTTAATTATAAATGCATTTGCTCAATAATAAAAATTTAGTTGTAGACCGACTAGGTTTTAAACCATAGTTTTAAACTAATGCAAAAACTTGCTGTGCAATAAAGTTAAATAAAAAGTATCATAAAGCTACATTTTACTTAACATTGCGGTGCAAAATATGTGACGTTGTCTAATGACGTCTAGCTAATTAATTGACAATACAAAAAGCACATATATGTAATGAGCAATGAATTATTATAAATGGCATTTTTATTGCACTAAAATTAAATTAAACTAGATTCTTTTTTTGGTAATGGCTTTTATATAAAATATAACCACTGGCTTTATTCACAAGTCATGAACGGTTCCTTTTCATCGAAGGCCGTGTCAAGCAGAAAGACCCGCAAAAACAATAACAATAGGACTTTCAAGTCGCGAACTAGAGTCCACTGCAACAGGTTGCCCGTTCTATAGTTAAAATATTAGTGAGTAATATTCACATTAATACGTTGCACAGGCATGGCATAACGTTGTTGAGAAGCGTAACGTTTTGCAGAAGTAAAAAATTGGTCAGAAAAACATTTATTTATATTTTATATTTTTAGTAAAAGTTCTACAACAAGAAAAAGAAAAATGTCGTCAACAGAAGGAGATGCCTCAGGATCGGTAGACATGTCAAAACTAAAACTTGGTTTTATTGGGTTTGGTTTCATGGCTCAAAATCTCTGTCGAGGTTTCATTTCAAAGAATGGTAACTGAAATTTTTTTATATGACTAGTAACATTTAGTTTTTTTTATATCGGTCATGATGTAGGGAGGGTTTTAAAATTAAGGCATAGCTCTCGAAATTTCAAGAAGCAGAAAAGAAAGAGTGGCTATCCATGATATTTTTAGCAGTCCAAGATGAAAGCCACTGGTTACATATTATCCACACACAATAACAATTTTTTTACAGGAGACCTTGTCCATGTACCAAGATGCTAGCATGGTAGCAAATTAAGTTTATTTTTAATTAAATGTAAATATTTACATTAATAATAACTAGTCAACTAGATAAAACTAAATGTGAACATTGTTTCAACTTCTTCGATTTTAGTTTTGAATCCTTCTCAAATCACCTGCTATGACATCAATACCTCAGCTTTAGACCAAGCAGTAGTAAGCTTTCTTTTTCATTTGAAAGGGTTTATTTTAGCGTTTTATAAAACATTTTAAAGATCATCTTCAAAATGTGTTTCTTTTTTGTTATGTAAAACTTTTTTTTGAGAAAAAGAAAACTTATTTAAAAATAAACTTTTGAAATATCTAATTTAAGTTAATTAAAAAAAAATTCGACACCAAGAAAGAGAAATTCAAAGGCGTAAGAAAATCTTCTGGAAATGACGACGTAGTTCGATGGAGCGACGTAATCGTCATCGCCGTCAAGCCCAACGTGGCCCTGAGGATGCTAGCCTCCGTCAAGTCGTGCGTGGACACAAGTCGACATCTCTTCATAAGCATCTGCGCAGGAATAACAATCAAGCAGTTAGAAGATGTAAGCTATTTAATTATTCAATTTTTTTTTCGTTATGAATCGCAGTGTAATTTATTTATTCGTTACGAGATCGTCGTGCTGTAGTCAGTCGGGCAGATTAAAGTTTCAATTCGGTTACTTTGTTGACGTGATGTTTACAAGCTATTACTACTTAGAATCTCGTTTTAAAATAGCTTAGAGATGTGTGTGTATATCCACGATTGTAGTTGAGTTTGTGTTGATAGTGGTTGCTATTGTTCTCACGTGCCCACATTACTACACTTAAGGTCTCATGTGAAGCAGTAGACAGATTGCCCAGTGTTTTGCTGGACTGAAACAAAATTAAATTTAAATTTCTATTATATTAAATAAAATTTGACACTGTAAAGAAAAAGATGGATGGAAATGAGTTGCAGTTTGAGAAATTGTTGTTTTTTTTTTAAATTATTTCTCTTCGACAGACTCTTCCATTCGAAACCAGAGTCGTAAGGTCGATGCCCAACTCATCCGTTGCCGTCGGTTACGGGGCCACAGTGACGTGCAAGGGTCGTTTCGCAGAGGACAGGGACCTGAGGCTTGCTTGCAAGTTGGTTTTTTTAGCGTTCTAAATATTTTTTTGTACATTTTTTTCGAACAAATAATGTGTTATTGATTGATTTAATCTCTTTGATGTCAATTAAAACGATTACTTAAAATTGATATAAATATGGAAAGTGAAGGATTCTATGGTTTGTAAGCGATTTAAATGCTGGTTATGTTTTAATTAGTTTATTTATTTCTAATAAAATAATATTAATAAATGAATTAATTAATTTAAAAAAACCTGTTCTACCATATTCGTTTATGTTGTGAGATTCGATCTATTTTCTTTTCATTTTTTCTTAATTGCTTTCACCAGATTGTTTGAAAGCGTCGGCATTTGTCTCTCCCTGCCCGAAAAAGACCTCAACACCGTCACGGCTATCAGCGGATCCGGTCCAGCTTACGTAAGAATTTTTTCAAATGCGTGTGAAGATGTTAATAATACACCACCCATTTCTTGAAATACCAGCTCCATATCTGGCTTAACCTTTTTTTTTGATTTAATGAGGTTACACCTATAGTAACATATAAATATAAGGGAAATTTTATGGTTAACACTAACAGATCTGGCTGAACCTTTTTTATTTATTTAATGAGGTTATACCTGTAGTAACATATAAATATAAGGGAAATTTTATGGTTAAAACTAAGGCCCGTGCCTCGAGTTTGTTCAACATCTGACCATTACAGGTGTACATGAGTATCGATGCTGCCGGTGATGGAGGTTCAATGATGGGCATGCCGAGAGATGTCGCCCAAAAACTTGCTGCCTACACAATGCTAGTTAGTTGTAGTTTTTTTTTTCTAATTATAAATTGGTTATTAGTTTAAATTATTCAGTATCTCATCATCATCATCATCATTTATTTTTAAACTTCCCTATTCCACGATAAGCTAGGGTTGAAGGTTTTTCCATATCAAGCCCCTCCATACAAGTCACGATTCAGGGCAGACTGCGCTTTAGGCCGAGCTCATCCATACTTTTTTTTTCTCGATCTGGATTTCACCTATGCGCCACTCTATTAACCAGACTCGTCTAGTAAACTTTGTCGATCAGCCTGTTCTTATTCTACCATTTTTTTTAATCTTCTTTTTCAATTTCAGGGAGCAGCTAAGATGTTCCTGGAGACCGGTCAGCACCCATCCGCTCTTAAGGACTCTGTATGCTCACCTGGAGGAACAACTTTGGCCGGGATTAGAACTTTAGAAAACGGTGGGCTGAGAGGACTTATCATGGATACCATAAAATCTGCCCACGACAAAGCTGCCGAGTTGGAAGATCTCGCCAGGAGGGGTCTTCTGGATTCAGCATGATCATAATAATTTTTTTTTCAGATGTCTCATCTGACTAAGTTAAACAAGATGGTAGACATCTCAACAATGGTCTCGTACAATAACAGCTTTAAATTTTGCTTTGGGGATTTATTGTAGTCATTTTTCGATACATTATAGTCATTCGTTAAGCTGAACCATACGGAACTACTAGGAAGGACATTATACGCATTTTATCGAGCTATGTGTTCTGAAAAAATGTTAAATTTGGTATGTTCGTATTTAAAATCATCGCAGTCAGATTCAACGTGTTAATTTTTGAATTCTCAGTTTACGTGATCTACTTTTTAAAACAAATTCCACAATTTCTCGATTAATTTTCTATTATACTTTTCAAATATTATATTTTTTCTCAAGGTATTTATAATAATAAAGTAATTATTAAGCATTTCATCCATGACATTGTAGTGTATTTGATAAGATTTTCATTTGTGAGAATACAGTGTATTGAGAAAAATCAGTGACTAATTCATTTTAAATGTTTCAACTGTTGATCACAGAGTCGATTAGATTTTTTGTTTGCATGACCGATCTCTTGTTTCTGAGTTCAACCATTTATGTTGTCATGACTACCACAGAGACATCAATGTGTTCATAGGTGACCTCATATTTGGTGTTTTTGTGTTGAAAAGTTATTTAATTCACGTGCGTTGCTACTTCAATGTAATATGTTGGAATTTTTGTGTGATTGTAACCTTGATTTATTCTGTTTTAATTTACTTTCAAAATGAATAAATAAAAGAATTAAATTTAGTATATGGGATGTTTCAATTTAAATAAAATTTAAAGTTTGAATTAAATAAAAGATTTAATTTTAATATGTGGAACATTTGAATTGCATTGCTACTTTGATGCAATATGTAGAACATTTTTTTGTATAATCCTGATTTCTTCTGTTTTAGTTTCATTCTAAAGTGAATAAATAAAAGATTCAAATTTTAATATAAGAAACGTTTGAATTTCTGAGAGAATAGAAAAACGAAATCTAAGATCCGTGTACGATTGTCATAGTATACATGGACTCCCTTATGGGTTCATTCGAAGGATCCACTTCCTCATCAGGATCGTTGTTCGTCGTCCGATCCTCCTTGCAGCTTTGAGCGGATTTCTTGGAGTGGTTACTGGAACTAAGAATTGATGTTTGAGATTTGATGATTTCCTCGAGTGCTTTTCTTTTTAATTTTTCTTTCTCAAACTTTTTCTTTTGTGAAGGCTTTTTGCCTTTTGTTAGAAGTGCAAGTTATAATGAGGAAAATTAATTAATATTTAATAATGACTAATTATTTGTATATATATTTTTCATATATTCATTTTTATATTATTTTTATATATTTTTTTATATATTATTTTTTTAATATTATTTGTTAATATATAATAATTATGAATAATTAATAAGAAAATTAAATAAATTTTGAGAATTTCTCACCATCAATGTCTCTACCGCCATACACCTGTAAGCTGGAATTAATATGGTTTGCTTAATTTTTTGTCATTTTCTTTTGTTGAGATAACAATTGTCTTAATCTAATTTATTTTTAATTGATATTTCATTTGAAAAAATTTAAATGACATTATCGAAATCGGATTTTAATTTCCAGTTAATTAGAAACATTAAAAATGGGCGCTGTTGGCATTGAGGTAAAGCGTTCGCCTGTTAGCTTAAAAGACGGCGTTTCGAATTTTAACCGGCGTCACCAGCGTTCGTAGGGGGTGTGGGGGGGGCACGCACCATAAAAAACTTCCTCTAATTCGTGTAGTGGTTCTCAAACAGGCTTAAGTCTTTTGAACCACTCTAAACTTAAACCAATTTAATTTAATTTAATTTAATTTAATTTAATTTAATTTAATTTAATTTAATTTAATTTAATTTAATTTAATTTAATTTAATTTAATTTAATTTAATTTAATTTAATTTAATTTAATTTAATTTAATTTAATTTAATTTAATTTAATTTAATTTAATTTAATTTAATTTAATTTAATTTAATTTAGTTTAATTTAATTTAATTTAATTTAGCATTAACCTATTTACAGGCAGTCCAACATGCTTGCAATAATCGAATTCGTAGACAAACTGCGAGCTTAGACTCGATTCGTTACTCAGCGAATTGATTACTTTCTCGTAAAGTCCAGGATTGGTTCTGCATTTATATAACAAGTGTCGTGAAGCAGTTGGGTTGCAGGATAAATGTGTCAAGGTCGTCGAGGTTGATTGGATAACCTGTAATAGTGATTAATTTTAATCAATAGGTACGCATTAACCAATCAATACATTAAAATTGATTAATGTATACAGAGATGTTTGGATTAATTAAAGTTGATTTATTCTCAGTCCATTACAAAATAATTCTATAGGTTGGTGGTAGGTGCTAGGACAGCTGAGTCGGTGGAGTTTTAGACTTGAAACTTGAATATTGAAGGTTTACGGTTCAACTCCCGATAGCTGCCCATGTTATCGGTAAATTTAAGGGTAAAACCTCTCCGTAGGGCATGTAAAAAGGCAGCACTATCGATCTCTGTAGAAAACTATCTATAAATATCCATATTGATTGATTGATTGATTGATTGATTGATTGATTGATTGATTGATTGATTGATTGATTGATATATTGATTGATTGATTGATTGATTGATTGATTGATTGATTGATTGATTGATTGATTGATTGATTGATTGATTGATTGATTGATTGATTGATTGATTGATTGATTGATTGATTGATTGATTGATTGATTGATTGATTGATTGATTGATTGATTGATTGATTGATTGATTGATTGATTGATTGATTGATTGATTGATTGATTGATTGATTGATTGATTAAACAGGGATAAGGGTTTATCAAATTTAGATGAGGGGTGGGGGACATGGCCGACATGGATAAAAGAAGTGCCGTCAGAACATAATCAAAACACACTTGAGCCAAAACAAATGTAGCCTGCAAGTCACCTACCTTTGGATTTTTTGAATCAAGGACATGATAGCAAAGTTTATCAACAACTTTAGTAGAAGCCAGAGCCTCTGTGACATCAATATTCATGTACACAAGACAAGATATTAAATTTGCTGCAAATAATATTAAAATATACGAGATTTTTAAATTTTACTTCGTTGAAATTGTCCAGCGCGGTTCAGAAGTACCCAGTGGCGTAGCGAAAGTATCTGGCGCCCGGAGGCAGATGCCCCCCTTTGCTACGCCACTTGAAGTACCTTAATTAGGACAGAAAAAAATTATTAGTACCACATAATACGACTACTGTGAATAAAATTATTAATACCGCATAATATGACTACTTCATCCTCATCTTCAAAACAGATTGTTGCATCTGCTGAAGGTTCGAGGTTTTCTACAAGTCTTGATAGAGAACTTGCAATTAGCTCAATACTGTTGGCTGTTTGGATAACTTTTGCAAGAATGGTTAACTGTAACAAGACACGTGAGTTTTTTTTTAAAGTTTTTATATCAAATTTATAATTGCCGAATTAACAACAAAACCAGTTATACCAACTTGAAATGCTGAATCCACTTGCTCCAGTCGACTTTCGGACTGAAGATATTTTTCTATAGATTCTATGATACTACTGTTGTTGACACTCTGTGATATTTTCTGAAGAAGAGTTCGATTGAGACAAAATAGTGCCAGAGCACGACCGGCTTTTAGTTGAACCTTCTAAAAAAAATTCATAGTGTTCAAAATGCTTACTTTTGATTATACCTTAACTAATATTCAAAAAAAATCTTCTTTATAAACGTGGAGTGCACTTATTTTTTACTTCGTTAAATACTTAATAAAAAAAACATTCAGCTGCTTTAAAGATTGCTAAAAAATAGCTAAATTCGCTTTTTAATCATCTCTACTTAACGATAGTTTTTTTTAGTTTCTAGCGGATCCAGGGAGATTAAGACCCCCCTGGCTCCCTCAATTAAAAGGAGTAACCGTTCCATTTTCACTTTAAGTCTCGATAGACCAAAGGATTAAAAACAGTAAAACGCCTGAACTGCTTTAAAGAAAAAAAAACGTAATGTAACCTTGTCGTCTGCACGCAATAAAACACCAAAGATATTAAAAGAGAACTTCTGATTTGAATAATTCAGAAGAATGTTCAGGTTACTTTTGTTCCGAAGAACAATGCACGATAAAGCCATCAGTATCTCTGAGATTAATTTGTTGTTGTAGTTTTCTTCTTGAGAATTTGAATTTTTCTGCAACTCAAAGAGTTTTTCGAGTAGCCAAAATATTACACCTTTCTCGGCCAATTTAGCTTGAGTTTTTCCGTTATTACGATAAGCCAATCCTTCAATATAAAACAAACATCGTCCCATTAACCGCTGCTCAATATAATTATGTTTAAAAATTAAAAATGTTTTACCGACACAAAGATGTGTTATTACCCCAGCAACTGAAATTAAAACATGTGAAGATATTCTTGAATTTTTTAGCATTCTTATCAATGTGCTGTCTATTCCTTGATCAGCCATTTTGTCTTGCTTTGACATGTCTTCTTCTACTAAGGCTTTTATGGCCTCCGATCCTTTAAAAAAAGTTAAGTTTATTACTTGTGTTTGATCACGTGTGCATTGGATCTGGCAGCATTGTAAAGTATTATTAGTCGTTTCAACTTGAATTTCTCATATACCTATAAACTGGAGTATTTGAGAGTCATCCATTATCATTTCCATCATGACTCCCATCCCTATCATTTCTGACGTCAACTTCCGGTTGGTGTCTCCCGCCAAACTCCAAACGGCCAAAGCTGCTCTTTCTTTCAGTTCAGTAGAAAATGTCTAAAATATTTTTACGAAATTATAAAACATTTAAACAATCTACATGTATTGAATAATATTTAATCTTAAAATCAATCTCTTTATCAAATTTTAACGCATTTTGACTTAAATTTTAACTTTTTCATTCTCAACAACCTTTAGCAGCTTAACGAGTGATTCCATGCATCCACCACTTTCTTTGATGAATAGCACCTGACAGAACGGGTTGTCATTCGATAGCTTTTCAACAAGTTGGCAAACCTTAGTCTGTACGTTTACGTTTTGCTTCCTCAACAAATTGGCAATCGTTCTGAATTTATAAATATTCATAATAATATATAGTAATTCTGTTAGCTTGAAAATCAATAAATAAACGTAAAATACTTACTTTGCAGCCTTCACTCCATTTTCTTCACAATGATCAGTTATATGAATTTGATTTTCAGGAGATCCGTCTGCCAGAACGGTCAAAACGGATATTGCCTCGCTTACGCCCTCTTAGATTGAAAAAAAAATGACATAATATTTCTTTAATCATTTATAATAGGTTATTATAAAGTTTAAATTTTTCTAAATAAAAATGTTTTTTCATCATGTTTTCATTCTGAAAACAACTCACCCGAGTCATTTTCTAGCAATCGGATGAGCGTTCCGACTGCTCCCGACCGCACAGCCCTGATTTTGTTGTCAAGGCAACCGTCGCATAACAGTCGAAGCGATACAAGAGAGTTGAGCAGCAATGATTTATTCGATGAAGTCGTCTGCTCGATCAGAGCTTCCAAACAGCCGGATTCAACAAACCTGGAACACTGGACAGACACACGCAATATAGTGCTTTAGTAAAAAGTGTTTAGTGATAACAATCGTAATTATACTATCAATAATACATTTATTTATATTATATTATATTATATTATATTATAATATAATAACTTTTCATTTTTTTAATGTAACGCGATTTGTTTTTAAGGATTGTGACTTTCCTGCGTTCTGTCAAGTTTGTTCAGTACACGAATAAAATAATAACACTAATAATAATAATATAACACAAAAAATTCATTATTTACAAAATTTATATTTATTTGTCAACGTTTTTTTCAGTTTTATTAAATTGTGTTGAAAGTATACGTTGTAACTTAAATAAGTTATTATAAACCGAGTCTAAAAAAAAAGTATAATTGTTGTACAAACCATGTCATCTCTCAACTCGGCTACCAAAATGGCTGCATGAGTCTTCACGTTTTCATCACGTGATGCAAACAAACCGACGATGGCGTCTGAAGATCGCGAACATTTAGATATGGCCATTTTTCCTTTCTGGTGAGCCGCTGCTACGTTGCACAGAACGTTGACGGAGTTTCCGTGAACCTCAGTGCTCTCATCATCGCTGAGTAGTAGGAGATCTATCAGTCGTAGAATTCCATCTTTGAAAAATAAGGTTTTTATAATAAGCGTGTTTTTTTGTGTGTGGTCAAGTTGTTGTTATCCCACAAATTGTTGTCAATCTATATCTAGCACTTTGGGGATAAGAAACGGTAGTTCAGTGGTTGGTTACCCAGGTTACCTTCTTCATACACCTGATAATATTATGGTCGGTTCTGTTGACAATATTGACACTGCACTCTTAATAGGCCTGTGCTATTGAGTCATAGGCAGTCAGTAAATTTAACGTATCATTATTGTTGGTTTTTTATGTTTTGTGAAAAGAATTAGCTCCACCTGAACTGGAAAATGTGAACAATCTCTTTGCCTAAGCTAAGCTAAGCAAAGCAGCTAAGGCTAGGTGAATTACGCAGTGAGAGCTTTGCCGCCGCCACAGGACTTGAAAACATGTTGTTCACCGTTAAAGTTAAGCGATCTTCTGCTTTCAAATTATTGTGACACTGAATCCTTAACTTACTATTATGAAAACAAAGTTACTAATTAATTAATAGAAAAAATAAAACAAAATAATAAAAAATTACCTGTTTCTAAAAAGTTTTCCCAATACGAAAACTCTTTCTCCGTTAAAAAGACCAAACACTTCACAGCTGATATCACCGATGCTCGAAGGGTGCTCGAAGATTTTATCATTTCTTTGTGAAAAACAAATCTCAGAATTTTTACAATTTTTTTATAAATATATATATAAAATATAAGCCATATATAAAACTGATTTATAAACTATAACATCAAATAGATTTTTTTCAAATAAGTCGTTTTACATGCTTTTAATGACTTTTATTTGTCCGTATGTCTGGGGATGTCCGCAAATGTCAACGGTTATAATGATGACAAAACTTTCAACGTCATAATTAGTAAATATAATCCTTCTTTCTTTGTTCAATATTGGCCGGGAGAATATTTTTACAAGACGATTTCGCTATGGAGTTTTGTCTCTTTTAGAGCATCTCTTAAAAACGTGTTTTGAATTAAAAATAAAAATTATACTTGTTTATAAAGCTAACCAGAGAGATCTATCCATACATTGATTGACGGATGCTTAAGCTCGACAAAATGGCAGATCATTTCTAAACGCATATTCAAAACGGCCAACTCTACCAAACCCCTTTCCATGGAGTCCTTGATTGACACGTCGCTACCAAGCTGACGGAGCAAGCGGAAGCAGCTTAGGGAACCGTAGCATGCACAGAGTAAGCTAGGCGTGTAGCGATTTCTGGTTTAATAAAAAAAAAATGGTTATTGGTAAGCAATCTAATATTTATTTCTTTATTTCTTTACTGCTTATTTGAAATATCGACAATGTCATAAGAAGTGTCCTTTTAACTAACAATCGGTCAAGAGATTGGCTTCATGCCTCCATGGACTCCAAAAATTAAGTCAAAATTTAGTTTTCAAACCCTTTTTCTACCCTTCTGTTTATCTATTATTTCAATCATCCATCCATCCGTCCGTTTGTCCATCCATCCACCTGTTCGTCCGTCCATCCATCCATTTCATTCATTCATCCACCAACTTACTTGTCTTCGGTCCTCATGTCCAAAAGTGTCTGATAGTTTTGAACTAGCAGCTTCACAACATCCGGCTGATCGTAAACAGCTGCATAATGAATCGACGTCCATCCCTGCTGGTCTTTCGTCGACGTCACCACACCGCAACCAATCAGAAACGAAACCGTCTCCAAAGCCCCGGAACGACAGGCAATCAGAAAAGGGGTAAGACCTAGAAATGAAGACGCGTCTATTAATATAGTCACACTGTCACACTCGCATAAAAGAGCCTTTGAATTGACGAAAAAATGGCGCTATACAAACTTAACCGAATAAATGAAGAAATATTATTTACACATATGTTATATAACAAAACATTGTAATATATGCGATTTTAATCTTTATTTTATGTTATCGAAAAGAATCTAATAACGAGCAACTTAAAATCCTCTTTCAATAATCGATCACGACCATCTCTACCAGCCTGACCTCTGACCTGTCAACGAACCCCTAACCTGTTGACTTGTGCTTTTCATTGACGTCGCATCCGCTACTGACGAGAACCGATATGGCATGGGGACGATTAAACATGGCCGCCGTGTGCATGAGCGTAAGACTGCTATCAGCACCGCCTTCGATTTGATCGTTCTCATCGCCTGTCTCAATGGCGATTTCATCTTCTTTAAGAAGTTTACTTTTCTTGACTTCTTCGTCGGCTTTTCCAGCGCTGTCAGTTGATGTCGCTGCTGGTTTCGAGGTGGCTCTGATCTTAGCGTTCAGTCTGCCAGCGGTTTTGACTTGAGACGCCGAAAGTTTCTTGATTCTACCGCTCTTCGAACTTTCGACTTCCGGTAGGAGTTGATTGAGTCTAAAAATAGGACCTTTGAGTAAGAGATTGTTGAAAACAACTTGCATTCCGGCTCTGCAGGAAGTTTTCAATCCTTGAGTTAGATTCTGGAGTTACAAAATAAGTGGAAGTTTTGATTTGAAAAGTTTAAAACTTATTTTATTATTTAATTAATTATTTAATTAATATTAAAATATTAAACGACCTTGCATTTCAGGGCTTCATCGTATCCGCAAGTTTTTTGAAAGAGTTCATGAATATTAACTTCTCCGAGGGGCATGCTGCGGGCTTGTAGCCTATCAAGCTCGTCGCCGAAAGCAGCCAGCCAGCTGTGCGGTTCAGCTTGCAGGCCAACGGGCACCAGAAAATAGCTGAATAAATTAGCATAATCATTTAAACAGAAACATACATTCACTTATTTTAATTATTTTAGAAATAAAACAATTTAATATTTAAATTTAATTATTTATTTTAATAAAATAAAACTACATTTTCCCGTCCATTCTAATCATCGGGTAGGCGTGGTCTTCGTTTGACGACGACGACGCCATTGTGGATGTCACAAAGTTGATGCACTCCTTGTTTATTTCTTTGTAGGCTTTAGTGAGGATGGTGCTGTCACGACTGCTTGTTGTTGGTTCGGGAAGGTGAAGGCTGATGGATACACCTGGATATCATTTTTGTATCATATAAAAAAAAACTTTACAAGAATTATTTTAGTATTTTTAACACGATAAATTTTTTTCATTTTGCGACTAATCTACAAAAACTAAAAAGATCTTTTAATTGCATTAAAGCTAAACAACGGAGACTTTAATATTTTTTTAAATAAATTTTTGAAACTATATTTGATTAGAAACAAACAAGCTTGATGTTATTATTTGATATCCTTAATAATTATTAAAAGTATTTATTAAGAAGTCCATGCCATGGCTTACCGGTATTGAGAGGTAGTTTCGGTTTTTTATTATTCGCCTGTTGATTCTCCGAAATTGAATCGATTCCGTTCATCTCAATTGTTGGGGATCTCGACAAGGAGGGCTGCTGGGGGAATGTTAATGGCGACGGAGATAGGGATGAAGGATTTATTTTACCTGGATTATAATAAAAAAACTTTTAAAAATAATTGAATCGTTTGTAGGTACGAACTCGATTGGATTGAGTAGCTTACAAAAGATTCTATGTAAATTATTTTAATTTAGCAATTTTTAATAGATTTTAAAAAATTTCAAAGAACATTAATATAATTTAAAACACGTTATGACTTTTTTTATGTGCTAAATTTAGCTCGCTAGAAAAATGTCGGCTAAATTATTCATCGAATAATCATGAATAATTTACAACGAATCTCGGTTCGGTCGAACCGGTTGCCAGAAATTGATTGATTTGTGCGTGTAAAAGTCGAGATTGCTGTTTATTGTTACGATTCTTTACTTCATTATCGTTATTGTCGCCGTCATCATCATCAGGATCACCATCTCCACCATCATCATCATCACCATCATCATCATAATCACCACCATCATCATTATCATCATCATCACCATCATTATCATCATCATCACAATCGTCATGACAGCATCCGTCACTCACTTATATACACTTTTGATATAAAAGCCTCTTCAATTTTAATTTTAATTTATTGCATTCTCACAATCAAACGTTTTTATCAGATCATTTCGTTACTAGGGACTCTGTTTAACTTAGTAACCAGGGGAAATGATAACGGTTGAGTTTGACGTTAAAAAATCAGATTCGTTATTCTTATCTCTGTCGTATTTAATTTATGTCATTTTGTGATCAACAACTTACTTTTATAAGCCAATCAATCATCATTGTAGTCATCATCATCATCATCATCATCATCATCATCACCATCACCACCATCATCATCATCACCAGCACCATCATCATCACCAACACCATCATCATCATCACCACCAACACCATCATCATCACCAACACCATCATCATCATCACCTTTTGTTAGAAAACCATCAACAGGAAATGTGCAACTTTTTTTCAGCAACGAAACCAACATGGCTGCCAGCAAAGACGCAACTTCGAGAACGAAAAGCGTCTTCGTCGAACTCCCGTTTTCCGCGAGCTTTTCGAGAATGACGTCACGACAGTCTTTCAAGATGGCGGACAGCGGTAATGAAATGTCGTCGTCGATGGAATGTACGGAGGCAGAGAGTTGTCGTCTTTATTTGGCGGGAGAAAAAAAATTTATCATCGTCGTTTTTTTTTAAATCACAATTTATTTTAACCGATCACGTTACGAGATTTTAATGAATTTCTCAGATTTTGGGTGTCTTAGAACATGACTAATAATTTGCGTGCCTTTTTCTGTAGTCTTGCTCTGTTGCTCTAATATTTTTTGTTTTGTTTTAAATGTTGCTACTTGTTTATGTAAGCGGCTGAGAGCCCTTTGACCTTATGTGAAATAAATAAATAAATTAATTAAAATAAAATAAAGTAATGACACAAAAAAGATGTCAAAATATCTTTTTTTTTGGTTTCAATTAACCCAGTTTTGACGAGGCAGATATTTTGATGGCGTACAATCGTGTCCACTCCGAAGATCAGTCTCAATTCGTGGTCAACCCAATTTCTATTTGGCAGAGTTTCAGTCTGCTGATTCTCTTTTTCCTCCTCCTCCTCCTCCAAGATGAGACTACTTCTCGTATCGTGCTTCTGCCAGAGTTTTGACAATGTTCTGCTGGCTTGTTGCATGAGTTGCTCCAGTGCTGTACCTTTGTAGGCTGGTGGTAGAATGTTAATTTTATTATCGCCATCTTCTTTTGTTGTTATTTCCGGTACCTGGTAAACAAAAATGGATATTGACTGGTCTGAGAGACCGAGATCAATCGGACCTACGCTGTTTTACTATGAAAAAAAAATTCTTTGTGCCAAATTTTGCCTTGTGAAGTTTCACTTGTTTTCCAATGGCCTATTATGACCAAACAAGAAAAAAACTAACTACGTAACACTGTCTTCTATTGCTATACAAATGTATTATTTTAACAATTTCTATTTGAACTGAACTGATCCTATTATTTATTATTTGAACTGAACTGACCCGATTAATTATTATTTAAACTGAACTGACATTATTATTTATTATTTAAATTGAACTGACCTGGTTAAGTCCGACTATGCCGACGACGAGTTCACTGACAATTCTTTCAACTTCTTTTACTTTTAAACATTCTACACCCGTCTGATAAGGAATTAGAAACACGAGCATTTGCGACGACGACGACGACGACGTTGGTGACAATGAAGAAACTGGTGACGATAAAAAGGGTGGCGGTGACGATGATGATGATGGCGTTAATCGTTGACGTACTACCGGTGACGTTGATGACATAGGACGTGTCACGATCGCAACAGCTGACAGTAGCGGCGGTGACGACGACGTTCTGGCAGCTAAGGACGCTGCCGGCGATGAGAGCGGTCGAGATTGCGATACAGGTTTTGTTAACAGTCGTACTGGTTCTGGAGATGGTGTCACCGCCAACGCAGTTGCCTGGGAAATCGGTGGCAGAGTTGACGATTTTGCAGATGATGATTTTGCAGATTCAAAGAAGAGCGGAGAAGGCGTCTGATATTGAAGTGCCGGTGACGGTGACAGATTTGGACTTATCGGTGAGGGTGATGGTGTTGTTACTGAATAATGCGACTGAATTGGTCGATGAGGATCGCTTGGTACTAATCGTCTATGCTGAAGTGCCGTCAATGATGGAGATGGAGATGAAGGCTGTGATCTAACTCCTTCTCTGTCCTCTTGTTTGTTATTGATTATCCTCGAAATACCGGAAGCGAAAAACCATCTTTTACCGGAAGTGGCATATGCCAAAAGCTCTTGTGATTCCGTTTGGTCGAATTTTTCAAAAAAAGAACGCACCCATTTTGTGTTACCAGTCTCATTTAAGGTCGCCATTTTGCTTTGATATTACAGAACAAAGTGTGTGTGTGTGGAGTTGATTACCAACAAGCTCTCTTACTCTGAGAAATATAAAACTTTTCAGAAATGCATTTTTATTCAACTTTGTATAAACATATATATTTTTTACTGGAATTGTTAGCGAGAATACAAAATTATAACTTATTATTGGCGATGCTGTTTTATTACTGAAATAAAAAAAAACAAATCAACAGAAATACTGGCTGCTTTACGCTATCCGAGTAGGCATTCTGTAACAAACCGTGCGCGCATACATATATACATACATATATATGCAGTGGCAGCAGTGGCGCAACTATATCAAACTTTCAGAGGGGACAAATAGGTACATATGTAACCTAAGTCTAAGACACAAGTCACAAGCAGATACCAATTTGAAAAAAAATAAGGTAATTGTCCAAACCAGGCAATTTGGTTTTATGCATTTTTGTATATTTGTTTTATTTACTAAAGTATTTTTTGTATAATAGTTTATATGTAGTCCTCTACACCAGGTTAAGACTCAAATTATTATTATTGAAATGAATGACATCTGAAATCTTTTATTTCTTCAATGAGTTGATTTTGTGTTGTTTGTGGAGTTTGATTAAAATCTTCAGTTGTTTGTTTGTTTGCTGCTTATTATTTCTATCTGCTACAATGGGATATCCCCTAGATGGGAAGTAATTCCCTTGGGAGACTCCTTTTGGGTGATGTTTATTTATGTATTTATTTATTTATTTTTGTTCTTTTTCTTGTGTTTTGTGTTCATCATCCCAATAAACAAATAAATAAATAAAAAATAAAAAAAACAAAAACAGTAAGAAGAACTTCTTGTACTTCCTAAATAAAGTATCATAAATAAACAATGTTTTTATCTAAAACTGATCATAAATATTATTATTATGCCTCTCATCTAAATTAGAACTCTGAATCATAAAAAAAAAATTTGTGAAAAAAAATTTGTGAAAAAAAATTTTTCAATTTTTGGAGTCACTGTGGAGGCTGAAGATTTTAATCAAATAAAATGAAAAATTTCACGTATTTTTACTTTAACATAAAACACAAATTCCCTCATATTAAAACTCTGAATCATAAAACAACTGTGAAAAAATTTAAATAAACTTTTTCAATTTTTGGGGTCACTACGGAGGCTGAAAATCTTAATCAAAAGAAATGAAAAATTTCACGTATTTTTCTTTAACATTAAGCCCAAATCCCCCCCCCCCCCCAGAAAAAGCATGGTCTAGTGCTGGTGGAATTGTTCCGCAATCAAATTTGTTCATACTGTGAAATTTTCAAACTTTCCGACGGGAAAATTCTCGGAAATTTCACATCATTATCTGCTTTAAGAAATATGTTAATAGCGTCTATCTACTATTTTTTAGTCCTGAAATGGTCCTGAAACACCTGAAGTTGAAAATTTTCAGCGCTTTCTAAAAGCTTTTTGGCATGTCACATTGCAACAAGACGATAACTTTAACAAATAAATTGATATTTATTTTCCCATTAAAGTTGTCAATATTAATTGTAATTTACAGTAAGTTTTTGTCACTTTCATAACTTTGGAAAAATAAAAGTGACAGAATGCACTTTTATCCTATCAGGTATTTTAAAACAAAGGACTGCTCAGCCTTTCAGCTGTTCAACCGAATAAATAATAGGGGTTTCCTATTTTCTGTTTTGTGCCAGCAGCGGTAATTTTGTTTTTATTTAGATTTATTTATAATTTTTAACGTTTATTTATTTAAAATAAAACCAGTAATGAAGTTGATATATAAACTGAAAATAATAAATTAATATCTTGTAAACACACATGAGTTGTTGTGATCATCATCAGTCAGAGATCCGATCATCAGATCTTTTCAGTCTAATTAATTTATATTACATAATTTTAATTTAAGACAGTCCTTGAGTCAGTGATTGATTGGTCAATCAAATCATAATATAATGACGAACCATTGATTTCATTGATAGATCGTAGTAGCAAAGTAGATCATATGACGATTGCAGGCGGTCAAGTGTTTGTAGTATATATTGCTTTTATTTACCGATTAATTGATAAATTGTATTGATTAAATATTAAATGGGCGGACTGTGAGCACATGCTCGCGAAACGGTAACGTTGTGTGCGATTTAATCTTCATTTTATTTTGGTTTCTGTCTGCACACCAGTAAGTTTGTTGATAGATATTGATATTTATACAATTTTTTGTGTTATGATTTTATAGATTAATTAATTTCATAATGGTTTTTACATTTTGCAAATCTATAAAAAGCCCAGCAATTGATTATTAATTAGAAATTAGCAGAAACCAATACTGTTTTAGAGTGTCATTTTTTTCCTTGATGCCTTGATGCTAAAGTGAAACAGTTATTTTTTTAAATTTAAATTTATAATATTTCTAAATATAATATAGTTAATACACACTAGTTTATGGTGCTTAATTCCAGTATGGCTGGCTTGATAGAGCTGAAAAAAATGATATTGTTTAAACTTCAAGTCCTCATGCTGTGAGCAAGTAATATTTGTTTCCACTGTAAATATAAAAAAATAAGCACATTCGGGCTTTATTTGAAACATTGAGTAAATATTAACTGATTGGTTTGATGGGTTAAGGAACTAACATTTTAATTTTTTAAATCAGTTTTATAAAGTGTTTAATTGCTGATATGCTTGATGAATGCATAAAACATTAGATATAAATTTATTTAGAATTTAACACAGACAAGTTAACAAGTTATTTCTTTTAACATTTTTTTTAATCTTAATATAAGTTTTTGTTTTTGTTTAATAAAATAAGTTGTAAATACCTATTTAAAAATAATTCAATGATTTCACAACTATAAAAAAATAAAAACTAGGAAATTCCCGTTTTTCGTGGTTCTTGCCTTTTTATTTTACCTGACGTTTTCTCACGGGCGGTTGCTATGTTTGAGTTTTTCAGTCATACCTCAATAAATAATTATTTTCTTATAAATGCTAGTTATAATTAGCTGATTCTTTTGTAAAGAACAGCCAGGACTTGCTAATTAAGTTCTGCAGATGAGATGAAATAGGCTGCGGCATAATTGTAGTCGCATCAGTTCTTAATATTTCCATTCTCTTCATCTTTGGTTTTCAATCAGGATGTATCAGGGGTTGCGTGTATGTATGTGTTGTGTGCCTGTGTGTAACTGGGCGCAGTGTATATCATTATGATTAAATTCTTTATTTATACTAACTCAATATTATTTACGTTGTAATTATGTGTTCGTATTGTTTACACGTTTTTTCATGCTGGGACGGGTGAAATGCTGCCAATACAAATCTCTCTTTATTATATTATTTGATATGATCATCACTATTTAACATGTATAAAATTATTTTTTTTTAAATTAATAAAAAGATTGATTTTAAATTGACTTTTAAACTCATCTCACAATGAGTATATTATAATTATTTGTTTTATATTATTTACAGGATATTAAACTTAACGAAAAAAAGTGAAAACCCGCTGAACAATTTAGAACGCTTTTCACTTTTTGTTCTTTCGATACTGTTGTCCTTTTATCGAACAAATCGAACTCTGCAAAGGAAGTGAAAAAACCTGAAAAGAACTTCGCCAACTCTCGTGACTTTTCAGTGTTTTTGTTGCCGTCATGGTAACGTGGAGCACTAGATTTGCTGCAGCTCTGCTGAGGAGAAAAGCAATCAACTTTGAAAATTCAGGAAGTGAACAAGGATTGGCTAGAGTTCTCAATGCATTCGATCTCACCACACTGGGTGGGTGAATGGGTGGGGGGGGCTGGTGACACAGATAATAATAATAATAACTGAAAAGAGCTTGCGTGATGTTTTAATGTCTAAAGATTGGGAAAATTAGTTTGTTTGTATTTTTTTATAATGCGCTTATATCAGCTCACTGAGTGGTACATAAATGTGCGATTT
The DNA here is from genome assembly GCA_963978895.1 of Erpobdella octoculata. Classification (NCBI taxonomy): domain Eukaryota; kingdom Metazoa; phylum Annelida; class Clitellata; order Hirudinida; family Erpobdellidae; genus Erpobdella; species Erpobdella octoculata. The sequence goes on along the minus strand of OZ022245.1, from coordinate 277,690 downwards.
TTTTTCTTTGCAGGCATTGGCTGCACAATTGGGTCAGGTGTCTATGTCATCACAGGTCAAGTAGCTTTGGAGGCAGGCCCAGCTGTTCTTCTGTCCTATTTCATTGCTGGGTTTGCTTCGATATTTGCCGGTTCGTTTCCTTATTTGTTTATTTATTTATTAAGGTGCTATTTTATATTTAATCCATTTATACAGACTGTTCTTTTGTGATATTTTATTTTATATATAAAATAATTCAAATTAATAATAAATTTAAATTAATTAAACAGCATATTCTTCTATGTTTTTATGTGTGTATGTATGTCGTAGAATGTACTATATATGCGTATATGTTAGAAATTCACGTAACACTGTTAAGTCATTAATATTCATTTATGCAAATAGGTCTTTGTTATGCCGAGTTTGGAGCTCTCGTTCCGAGGGCTGGCTCCGCCTACATTTACAGCTATGTGACAGTGGGTGAATTTATGGCTTTTGTGATTGGATGGAACTTGACACTTGAATATATTATTGGTTAGTTAATGGTTTTAAAATTTTCAATTTAAAAGAAAAAGATTTGAGAAAAACAATTAAAAGTTAATTAAAGCACAAATGAGTGATTTTTTTTAAAATTGTTTCATTACTTGTAAAAATATTTTATTATTTTTATTCTATTTGATTTTTTGTAGTTGTTTTACTTCAATGTTTTGTTATTAATTTTGTTATTTGTCATCATTTCTGTTCTGTTTCGTTGGCATCGTTATGGTTACGCATCGCAATTTTTTTTCTTTTCCAGGCACGGCAGCCGTGGCAAGGGCTACGAGTGACTACATAGACTCGATGAGCAACAAAGCTCTTAGCGGCTGGTTCTTTTCCACCATGCCGATGAAGGTCTCCATCTTCTCCAGTTATCCTGATCTTCTTGCTCTTTTGATCATCATCATACTCACGGGTGCGTATTTATGTGTGTGTTATGTGTATTTGTATTTATTCTACTTCAGTAGATGTCTGAAGTCTTTCGATCCGTTTTAGATTTTACGTTACGAGATGGCAGTTGGTGATGGCGGATTGTTGTATTAATATGAAAATGATTTTTTTTTCTACAAACTAATTGTTGTTAATTTTATTTTTTTATTGAATTATTCATAGCGTGAAATCGAGTTTATTAAAAAATATAATTAAAGATAAATTATAAAAGCAAATACTTTGAGATTCATTTCTTGTTGTTTTTAAAATTTTTAAGATTTCTAGATTGAATATTATTAATTGAATATTATTAATTGCTTTTCTCTCTCCAGCCATTCTCTGTCTGGGAGTGAAAGAATCCTCGACCGTGAATTCCATCTTCACCATTTTCAACCTCGGCACCATCCTGTACGTCATCATCTGCGGTGCTTTCGTGGCCGACGTCAGGAACTGGCAGATACCCGAGAGTTTGGTAATTGTACTGATGTTGATGATGATGATGATGGGGCTGTGGATGTATTCTTACTGATGGTGATGATGATGGTGCTAATCAGAATATATGACTGTGAATGGGTTCTTGATGATGGTGATGATGGCTGTCAATGTAATCTTAATGATGATGATTGTAAAAAAAAAGGTGAGGTTAAGAGTTGGTTTAACACGATGAATGCGGCTATTTATAGAATGTTTTTTTTTACAAATCTCGATGTTGGTCATCTTACAATAAATGAATTTCATAACTTACGTTATTAGCAGTAACCATCTTACTAATTATGATGCTGCTAATACTGGTGGTGATTGTTGATGAAGTTCCAAGAAATTAATAACTATTTTCAGCTTATTAGTAACTATTTTATTTATTTAGGATCTATTCATTAAAAATGTATTAATATTTATTTCTTTGTCTAAATTAAATAACTAGATAGCTGATTCTAGAACAAATAATTTTTTTATATAGACAAAATTCTAGTTAACCATTTCTCCCTGTCTTCCCAGGTACCCCACCACAGCAATAAGACCACGGATGAAACCAGTTACGATAAAGGCGGATTCTTTCCCTTCGGCACAGCTGGCATGTTGGCCGGAGCTGCCAAATGTTTTTACGCGTTTGCTGGTTTTGACGTCATAGCTACGACCGGTGAGGTTTTCTCTTATTGGATAGAATGATTAATTGGTGCTGCTTGCTTGTTGGCTGGAAAGGTTGGAGTTGGAAAGTACAGCTGATGAGTTGTCAACGTTCTTGTTTGGAAACGATTACAGTAAAGGTCCTCTCTAGAGAGACACCTGACGCTGAGAGTATCGGACGCTTCTGTTCGGAACGGAATTTCTTAAATCCGTATCTGGCCTATAGTGGCTTGACCCTGAGGAAAGTACAGGCACATGAAGCGACCACTTTGCCCTTCCCCGAGGGTGTCCACTCTTCAGAACTTTTACTGTAGTTATAAAAGCAACAATTATTGAATTTTAATAATTATAATATTTTGTGCATTAAATTTTTTCGCAGGTGAGGAGGTTGTGAATCCTTCCAAATCCATCCCGCTAAGCATCATTTTGACGCTGACCATATGCGGGGTGTGCTACATCGTCACGGCAGCCATCTTGACCTTGATCTATCCTTACTTCTTATTGGATCCCAGTGCTCCACTTTCGATGGCCTTCTATGCCATTGGCTGGGACGTTGCATATTACATCATCAGTATCGGAGCCATTTGCAGCCTTGCCACAGCGTAATTCTTTCTTCTTTTTTTTTAAATTTTTTTGCAAATTTATATATATAATGATAAAATACGTATAACGTATGATTTATCAATTTATAAGCCTCCTCACTGCCATGTTCCCCATGCCGCGGATCATCTACGCCATGGCCAGAGACGGACTAGTGTGGAAGCGTTTGGGCAAAGTGAACAGAAAGACGCTGATTCCAGTCAACGCCACGATTCTTTCCGGACTGTTAGCAGGTATTGGAGCACTGGATTGGGAAGGATTAAGAACATGATTGGTTCTCTATTGGTTGTGGTGGTGGCTGTTTTTAGTATGGGAAGAGGTTAAATGTAGCAATATTTGTCATTCCTTTTGTGGATATATTACATTGATTCATTCATTGATTTATTTATTTATTTATTTATTTATTTATTATGATTGATTGATTAATTTAACGAATGAATGATCAAATTTTATTTTCAAGGCATCATGGCCACTTTGTTCGATGTAAAGCAGCTCGTAGACATGATGTCCATTGGAACTCTTCTTGCTTACACTCTCGTCTCTGCTTGTGTTCTCTTACTCAGGTTAGTCGTACAGGTGCTTTATTTAATACCGGTGAGTCTTTGGACAAACATGAGGTTATAGTAGCACTGATCTTTGGACAAACATGAGGTTATAGTGGCACTGATATTTGGAAAAACATGAGGTTATAGTGGCACTGATCTTTGGACAAACATGAGGTTATAGTAGCACTGATCTTTGGACAAACATGAGGTTATAGTGATGCTGATCTTTGGACAAACATGAGGTTATAGTGGCACTGATCATTGGACATGTAAAATACCTGACAGCTTTATTAAGTTCATTACAAATGTTCGATACTTAATCAATACAGGTACGAAGTCTACCTGGGCGACACTCTCGAAGAGGGAGAGACAAGAAAATTCCCGACGGAAAAGTCAAGTGGCATCGTTAGGGCACTCGTCATCGGAATCGGTTGGTCGAATAGTATTATTGTATATTTATATTTTATAATTGTATTTTTATAGGTTATTAATTGTATTTTTATATGTTATTAATTGTATTTTTATAGTTTTATTAATTGTATTTTTATATTTTTATTAATTGTATTTTTATATTTTTAATAATTTTTTTTGTTACTACAATGGCATTTATGAATGGCATCGTTATTTTATTTATAATTATAATTTATTAGTTATAATAATAATGTATTATTATTGCCTACATAAGTTTTTACTCTTAGTTTGCCGTTCTGCAGAGACATGCGTTCTTCATTTTAAATTATTTTTTCTAGCTCTCATGACTATCTGGTTGAGTCTCATGCTTGACTACATGATCCTTGACCATTGGTGGTGTTACGCCATCGTGGCCATGCCAGCATGCCTCATCTTCATCTTCCTCATCGTTATCGCCACGCAGCCAAAAAATTCCAGGGTGTTGACATTCCAGGTACTATATATATATATATATATATATATATATATATATATATATATATATATATATATATATATATATATATATATATATTCTTTTAGGCAAACTCGATTGAAAAAAGTGGCGCACTTGGCTGAATCGATTTTATTTTTAATTTTTTCCAATAAAAAAAAAAATAAAAAAATATATATATATATATATATAATTCAACCGAAAGTGTGAAATTTCGTTTGTAAAAAATCTAAAATCTTTAAATAACTTTACCCTTTGTCAAATAGTTTAAAGTATTCTGTACAAGGTGTTTTGAGACTTAAATAACATTAGATAGGGAATGCCGAGGTATTTTCTTTCGCAGATCAAAAATGATATGATTTTCTAATATACTTTTTTCAAACAGGCTTGCATTAATGCAATCTGAAGTTATTCTGATAGACGAAATATATATGCTTAAAACAATCGATGAACAAATAATTAAACTCTAAATGTTTTAAAAAAATTAAATTCCAGTAATTTTGTATATTTCCCTTTAAGGTTCCGTGGGTACCGTTGATTCCCACATTGAGTGTCATGATAAATATTTACCTCATGCTCAAGCTTGGTTACCAGACGTGGATACGTTTCGCCGTCTGGTTGGCCCTCGGTGAGTTGCTTCAGTGTTTTTTTTTCTTCAAACTTTGAGATTAATGCAATCAATCAACTTTCAATTTCGTTTCCAGGTGGCATCAACTACTTCGGCTACGGCATGCGTCACAGTCGCGAGAGGAGAGTCGTAGACGTCGTGCCAGCCCTCGACGGTTCCGTGAACCCAGATGAGGTCGACGCCGTCATAAACGATGACGACGACGAAGATGATGACATCAACGACGAAGAGATAGTCGGAAGTTTTCCGGGCGCGAGACATTCGATCGGGTCGATGCGCAGCAGGCATAACTCCGCCTCTTCGGCTCAGTTCAGGAGGCAGCTCAGTAACCCCACCGAAAGAACGCCGCTTGTCGCCTGATTGGTGAACGTCAGGAATGTTGAAGTACTTTTTTTATGAATTTTATAGGAGTGAGAGGAATGGTTGGTTAGGTTTTTTTTTATTATTCGTGACTTTTGAGCAGGAGTGTAAGTTTTATTTTTGTGGTCTTTAATATTCAACTCTAATTTGTTATCTCTTCTTTAATTTTCATAACTTTGCATCGAATTCAGGTTTCTCGGTTTTTTGATGATGTAATATCTTACGAATTCCATAACGTAATTTCCCTGCAAGAATTGAACTTTGTGATAAAACCATGGCCGTTTTTGTTTTTTAATTGCATTTAAAATCATTTTCTATGGGACCAATTCTATGCGTGTTTATATTTCTTGCGATTCCGATCTTATCTAACTTTTAATGAAATGTGTTTATTTTCTCTTTACCAACGAGGTAGATGGCAAAGTATTACGCTCTAAAAATATTTAAGTACAAGTTACATAATCGAGAATTTCTGCCATTATTAATATTGAACCGTTTTCTTTTTTTTTAATTCCCTTTTTCTCTCGCTATTTTTGTTCACGAGAGTGCGTCGTACGTAACTTAGGCATGATTTTAGATTTATCTTTTTTTAATGAGCTGCCTGGTCGATAGTCCCCCGGTGGTCCCCTTTCACCACCAGGGAGAAATTCAAAAGTAATAACTGAATAGCGATAAATACGAGTAGATGCGTTACGTTCGTTTATTGCGAAGAATTTTATCTGTGTGGGAAGTTTTTCTTTTTTTTATCATTCAGGTGATTTTTGTAATTTTTTTCTTTTTAATCTGTTAATGAATTCGACCAAAGAAGGTTAATAACCGTGTTTACATTATTTTTATCCGTTTCTCTCTTTACATTCCTGTGGTTTTACAGTCTCTCTTTTTTTTTCTCTTCTCTCTTTTCCTACCATTTTCAGTTATTTTTTATTTTTAATCTTTTATATTCTACACACTCACACAATTTTGTTCGCTTTCTTTTAACAAAATGGGACCACACTTGGATAATTTTGAATGTCAATTTTTTTACTCGCTTCATAGCGATGTTATTTATTATTTTTCATAACACTTTAATGCCTTACTACAGAATTGAGAGAGTTTTTGTTATAGAAATATATTCATCCGTAGAAATATATTCGTATAAAAAAAGTTATGGCTGTCATTATCATCATCATCACTATTACCATCAGTGCCAACACATTTACTGTCTTTTTTCTGTTAATATAATAACTACAACAATAATAATTATTTGTGAAGTTTATGTTAATTTTACTGTATTCATTAGAGTTTTTCCTATTAGTTTTAATAATGTATACTCGTTTTAGTATTGCGTGAAAATTCTCCTAATATTGCAATTATTTTTTTTTTTTTTTTGACAAAGTGGTTATGTTTTCATTTATAAATTATATGAAAATTATATTAAACTCACGTTTTATGTAGGAGACAATTGATCTATTATGGTAGGTTTGTTTGGGTCATTAGGATGTTTTTAAATAAATGATGCTGCTTATAACTGACAGTCAACTTGCGTGTTTGTTAATAGTTTTGCAGTTTTTTAGTGATTATTCGCATACAAAAATTCATTACACATACTGTTAATCATAAATACCTTTCTTGTGTTTGTTAATTTAATAATTTTATTAAAATATTTCCATTGTGTATTTGAACCTTCGATATGAGTGAAAAGTGAATTTATATATGTGTATTTGAACCTTCGATATGAGTGATTAACTTTAGTTTTTTTTTATTAATTTCTATAAAATTTCCAGCGCCTTATACCTTCTGACGATCTGATGTCAAAGTTGTAAAAATAAACAACGCACACAAAGAACAATGTTTAATCATAGTTTGGTGTAAACAAAACAAAACAAAAGCATGAGCTCTTAAAAGTTTGAAAAGTACCTAACCGTCCGTCGCGAGAGAAAAATGTGTTTCAAACTTTTCTCTTCGACAAAAAATGGCCGCCGACGACGCAGACGAAATCAAAACAACACGGAATCGGAGCCGGAAGTACATCCTCCGAGCTACACCAAAGCAACTACCGCCAAGCGTTCATGGTTGGATATAAATGCGTCAATATATTCTCAAGGTAAAATTTCACATAACAGACCCAGAGGTAGTATTTTTACTAAAGAAAGAGATATGTTCAAAGAGTTAGAGAAGATTCACGCCGACATTCTCGAAGACGAGCTTGAAGTTGCTGCCTACATGGCCGCAGGTCATACATCACAGATTCGCGATTTCTTAGGAAGTAAACTGCAGTGTCGAAGAACGACTTTTGACAATTTTAGAAATATAGAGAAAATCAATGAATCGCAATCAGTCATATTGAGCTTGCACAGTGCCGTAATCGGTAGAATGGATCTCGACGAGGACTTGCCTCTGGTAAGCGATCACGTTCAAGCTGAGTTGCTTCATTTGCAATTGTTAGGAAAAGGAAAAGAAACCAAAGTTATGCAGATGACACTGGATAGTGAAAAGCAATTGAGCACGGCTGAAAAGGACACAAAAAAGACATAGAAGTTTTATTTCTTCAGGACTATCATCAAAAGATAACGATAATAATTGAAATGGCTACAATGTAAATTTTGAAACTGAACTTTCTTACAAACGTGTAGGATCAATAAGCGGGGCAGAGGGGGTATCTATATGAACGTATAGGTAGGAGCAGGGTGGGCAGTCCAAGGACATTCGAAGAAAAATATTCATAAATATTAGGAAGTTGCTTAAAAAAATAAATAAAGAGGAAGTTTTATAAATTTTTTGGAAAATGTAGTTCCGACTACTCTCCCCTGTCATCAGCTATTTTTGGAGACAAAAGTAGTATTAATCATATATTTAAATTGCTTTTGAAATTAAACTGTTTAGTGTTAAAGTTTTTATTACTGTTTTGTAGTTATTTAAGTTTCGTTACTATACGGTAGAGCAGAAAAAGCATATAAAACGTGTTGTCTATAAATTAGGCGCTGCAACTGCTTGCTTAACTAAAAGTGAATCCTATTAGGAAATAAAATAAAAACATTGCAAAATTGCAGGGCGTGGAGATCGTCCGCTTTCAGGGTTTCGGTAGGTTTTAGTCAATCTAACTTTATTTTTCATACTATTTTAGTTATAATAATAATTATTGTTGTTTTGTAAATGTAAATCTAAATGTATTTCTTATTTCAGGACGTCAAGTTACTCTCTCTAAAAAAGTCTAGTCTATAGAGCAGACAGCATAAATTATAATTTATATAATTATAATTGAAGAGTAATTCATACTAGTTCAGTTGAAAGAGATCGAAGGATAGAAAAACAAATCGTAAACCAAACAATTTCTCAAAAAGTTATAAAGTTATAAATCTAATAAGTTAGTTAAATTAGTAATTAGTTGGAATAGATAGTGCTTTAAATGCCCCTTGCAGTAAACTGGCCTTTTTCACCAGTTGGGCAATTTTCTTTGCCATGGACTATTGCTAGCAGGATAACCATGGCATCTGTCGGCCTAACAGCGAAGATTTTTACAAGTGAGTTTGTTCCAAGATTATTGGATTTAAATGCAATTAATTATTTTTTTTTAAATTTTTGGCTGATGACTTCCAATATTTTGTACTGCATTTTATTTTAGTATTAGTACAACATTTCTGAGCTTCGATAAATATCGGTTATTCACCAGTACATCACCCTGAATACAAAACAACTTGGGACAATACATAGGAAAATTGAATAAAAACTGTATATATATCTCATTAGTTGATTTATATTTTTCTTCAGCTTTTATCAGTTATATATTGACATTTAGCCCGATTAAGCATAACAATTTACTTTTGATAATTCTATAAGTTGTTTCGTTTTTGATCTAATTAGCCTAAATAATCATCTTCCTTAAGACTTACTCAACAGTTCCACCGTACACAACTCCGAGGTCCTGTACGACGCCATAGAGAAACGACCTGCCAATCAGCCGCTGATCACCTGTAGCAACCATCATTCCTGCCTCGATGAACCGCTTCTGTGGGGTCGGTTGAATTTAGTAACTGAATTTTAATAGAGAGACAAACACATCCATTTTTTTTAGCATTATATGAGTTTGGTTTACCTTTTGTGTTGACCTGAATTTTAGTTTATGCAGCACATTCCTATTTATAGTGATATCCAAGAGTTTGGTTTACCTTTCGTGTGTGACCTCTGTCTAGAAATTTCTATTAAAATTTCGATTCAACTTTCATATTTAATTTTGGTTCTTTAAGTTGGTTTTGATGAGAAATAAATAATTTAAGTTATTTGTCTCAACTATTGGTCAGAAATGATGGTCAAAACTCTTCTCGTTTGATCAGTTGACAATTTTTTATTTAATTTTTCGAGGTATTACAGTATTTATTAATTAATCTAATCAAATTGTAATTCGTCATTTGAAAAATTCTTGCTTGAGTTTATTTGAGAAAATTATTTTCCTTCCTCAAAATTAACTACAAGATGTTATTGTTATATGTTATTTCGTTTGGCTTTGTAATGTTTCATAAATTAATTAATTTATTTTATAAATATTTTTCCAATACTTCTAACAATATTAATAAAAAAAGTTTTTTAATTCGTTTTCAATAGAAGATAATATTTCTAATAAATTCACTTTCTTTAAAAAAAATATTACCATTTAAATTTCTATAATTCTTATAACCCTTTAGGCATGCTGAAATGGCGTCACCATAGTTACGGAAACCACGTGATGAGATGGGCTACGGGAGCTTCCGACGTCTGCTTCAAAAAAGAACTCCACTCCAAATTTTTCGCTCTCGGACGAACCATTCCGCTGGTGAGAGGGGACGGGGTCTACCAGAAGAGCATGGACTTTGCCGTCGACGTGCTAAACACCGGAGCTTGGGTTCACATCTACCCCGAAGGTTGGTGGGCCTGGTTTGTTTGGTCGTGCAAATCTTTGACTTGAATGGAGTTTATAAATCTCTTGCGAAGTTTTGTGTTATGACAGTGATGTGCCTTAAAATGAGGGTTTTTTCTGGATCTGTGCGATGTTTTTCCACTTCTTTTACTTAAATTTTGCTTTTCATTCGTGACCTTGAAGTCTAACTATTGATTAATGCCACGTTAAATATCGTCAAATTTTCATTTCATTTCAACACAGCATTTTTATGTATTCAATAAAGATGTTTTATTCATTTGCGACACTAGTTTGATCTTGTTTCTAAATCGGTAATGAATAAATGTGGATTTGTGTATTAAAAAATTGCAGTTAAATCAAAATTTCTTTTACAGGGAAAATCAACGAAAAGAAAAATCCGATGAGACTCAAGTGGGGTTAGTTTAATGTTTTGAATTAATTTGTAAATCATTTAATTTTTCATATCTTACCATAAATTTATTTCTTTTTCTTATTCTTGTTAATAAATCGAAAAATATTTCTCACATCATTTCATTTTGTAATGTATCTTTAATTACCATGCAAATTGCATTATTAAATGCTATAATTTGATATTTTCCCGGAATTTATGAAGGCATCGGGAGACTGATCTCCGACTGTAAAATTCCGCCGATTGTCATACCTTTTTGGCACCTGGGTGAGTCGTTAACGAGAATTGATCAGCTGATTCAAAAAGTGTGATTAATTGTTATCAACATACAACAGGTATGGACGATGTCCTGCCAAACAAGAGGCCGTACAGGTTAAAGATGTTCAAGGTAGGTATTGAGATACAATAAAATTAATGACTATGTAATTCATTCAATAAAAATAAAGAAATTATTATTTAAACAAATTAATATAAATAATATAATGAAATATTTATTTAATGCAAAATAAAGAATATATGATCAAATGAATTAAAAAATATATAGTAATCATTTTTTTAAATAAGGAGTTATTGTTTAAATAAAATAATTCATTATTTATTCAATACAAAATAAAAAAGTATTTGATTAAATAAATTAAAACACTTATAATAAATAAATATATACATAAATTATTTAATTTAAATAATTGATTATTTAATTAACATTAAAGAAAATAACAACTCTCATCGGAGATCCGATCGATCTGAACGGAACGATGGAAGAACTGAATCGAACGAATGCAAGCAATGTTGGTTTTTTTTCTTTTCGAGATTTTCTTTAAAACTCATTTGGAAAATGTTCCGTCTCTTGATTTTGATTTATCTATATATATAAAAATGAATGTTTGTATGTTAATGGCCTTTATGCATTGCTACACCATTCATCCGATCGTAATGAAATTTTCACACAACCTTGAGAGTCAAGGGGAATCAAATATAAAAAAAAAAAATTGAAATCCGTCACAAAATGAGCGGAGCGGGTGAGCGAGCGGGAACTACATATATATATATATATATATATATATATCTATAAAGTACAAAACTATTTCCTTTAAAACATCGTCATATATTGAAAATTGGCTGAAAAAATACAATTTCAAATTTCAAATCTTTCTATCGAATTAATTATGCCACCTAAACGAAAAGCTATTGATTCCACAGTTTATTCGCAATATATATATATATATATGAATGTTTGTGGGTTAGTTTGTCTATTATAGAAACGGGAAAGCGACCCGGAACGGACAGCGAGCGGGAACGGAAAAGCAAGCGGGAATGGGAGAGCAAACGTGAGCGGGAACGGGACAGCGACCGGGAACGGGAAAACGACCGGGAGCGGGAAAGTGACCGAGAGCGGGAAAGGGAGCGGGAAAGCGACCGGGAGCGGGAAAACGGGAAAGCGAACAGGAGTGGGAAAGCAAGTGGGAAAGGAAACGGGAGAGAAAGAGACAAACATTAGAAAAACCTCTAAAAAGCCCGGGCAACGCCGGGTATCTCCGCTAGTTTATAAAATAAAATTTAATTACTGATAAATATTTAATTACTTAAAAAGATTTAATTACTTAAAAAGATATAATTGCTTAAAAAGATATAATTACTTAAAAAGATATAATTACTTAAAAAGATTTAATTACTTAAAAAGATATAATTACTTAAAAAGATATAATTACTTAAAAAGATATAATTACTTAAAAATATTTAATTACTTTAAAAGATTATTAGTAATATAACTTTTTTTATACATATTTGACATAACATAACTGGTTTAATAAAAAATAATCAATATTATATTATTTTCAAACGACAGATCACCAGACGGAAAGCGTTCACCGACATCATCCAATCGACTTTCCTCGATCTCGAAGCTCGTACGAAGCAGCTGCACTACGGAAACTCAGAAACTGTCAGCTGAAGACTGCCCCCGCGAATAATCGTGTTGCCTTTCTCGATAAATGCCAAATAAATTAGCTAATTTATTTAAATAAATGTATTTAATTAAGAATTTTTGTTTCGCCTATGTGCCGAAAGCCTTTTTTCGCGTATTGCATCAACGTTATCATACTTGAGAACCTGCTGTCGTTTGTTTTCGGTGGCTAAAATCGGTCGAGTTTTAAGTTTAAAAAAAATTTCATTTGAAAAAGATAACATAAACACATTATTAAGCAAATTAAAATCTCTCGACGAAACATATTTTTCTCAACTCCAGCTACAACAAAGTTGTGGACAAAATTACAGCATATTTCTTTCTTTCATTTCTTCTTTTCATCTTCGATTGCTTTCCTGATGAGTTTCGCTTCTTCTTCCATGGCTTGCAAACTTCTTCGCATCTTCGGCATTTTGTCGTGTTTTTCCAACTGATGAGTCAAATTATTCGTAAAGATGGTCATGATGATGATGATGCAAGTAAATATTTGTGGTGATGATGATGATGCTATAATAAATCTGTGGTGATGATGATACCACTAGATATATTTGACGATGATGATAATGATGTCACTACTATATATCTGTGGTGATGATAGTGGTGACACTACAAGATATCTGTGACAGTGATGATAATGATGACACTAGTAGATATTTGTGATGATGATGATAATGAATATCTGATAAATAGTTGTGATATTTATAACAAAAGTAAACAAATAATAATGTTAGGATGCTGTAATACTTTTCGATAGAACGATTACTACACAGTTGAGGAGGTTGAATGGTTCTATTCTAATCCTATTAATTATCACTTGCGGGGACTTGTAATATCAATCAATCAATGCATAAATTCATATAGAATATGGCTGCCTTTTCTTAATTACATCACAGTGGCAGTTCTATTGGCGGAAAATAAATCGTCTTATGAAATTCGAGCAGCCATTTAAAGAACGGAAAAAATCAAGTTCGGACTTTTGCGGTTTTCTGCTGAGCAAAGTCACATACAGTGCAACGTAAAGAAATGCTACAAAGACATAAAACAAGCTTCACGAAATAATAAAATATTAATACGTCATTAAATAATAATATATATCTATATTATATGTATATTTATAGCAATGATAAGAGTACCTTTTCATATACATCATCGTTTGCTTCAAAATCTCCGGGTTTCCTCGGAAGTACGTGTACGTGGACGTGCTGTCGTTGCGTGGCACGATGAAAAATAAAACACGTTTTAAATTTTCGGCTAAAAAGCGAGTAAAGATTATTTCTCTCTACATTCTGGTGGCAGAGCGTTCGCCTGTCGATCGTTAGGTCGGCAGTTCGAACCTCGCCGGCGTCACCAGCGTAACTCACTTAAGCAAGGAGTTCACTCGCATTTGCTAAAGGGGTAGGCGTCTATAAATGGCTGCCTTTGCAAGTACCCTCCCTCTCTCGCCTTGAGCAAGACTTGTCTTGGAAAAGGCGTTGTAAAAGAGAAATAAAAAATTTTTTTTTTATGTAAACTAGTTTTTGATTTGTAGAATCTTTCAATATTTTAAGTATTGCGCTTTATTTTAATCAAAATCATTCGACATTTTTCATCATAAAAATTATAGAAACACCAACTTTGACGGTTTGTCCGGCTTGCTCACCGTCCTGAACTGACACGGTGGCTGACTGGGCGTCGTAGAGTTTCTCTACGACGCAAGCGAGGAATCGAACGCTCTCGAAAATGTCAGCAATCTCGTGCGACGTCAGGTCTTTGAGGCGTTCCACTTTTCTTAAGCTGGCCACGAGAATATCTGTCAATCAAAATAAAGGAGTTTAGAAATTACGTTGAAAATAAATGTTATTATGCGATAAAAAAGGCATCCTACTCAAAGACAGCAAGTACTACTACTAGGCCTTAAATTAATTCTGAAAAAAAAGCATATAAAAGACCAAATTTATTTAACTTTGAAACAAGCATTCAATAGATAGTCGCATTGAATATCATTGGATGGGGAAAATTAGGTCATCATTTAAATAGACGAACGACCAATAGGAGACTTACGTCCGGGAATGACCGGCGATAAGTTTACGAAAGCAAACGAGTGAATACTCCGATGGAAAACGGTTGAACTTTTGATCTGGTGTTCCCCGAATGCGTAGAATTCTTTCTCCTCGATTTCAACTGGTGGAAATAAAAATAAGCGAGCATGGGAATATTAGACACATATGTGAAGTCAATGTTCAACTAATTAATTGAAATGAGGTGAGTGCAAACTAAACACACGTTCTGCAACATGTAAAAGCACACTTAAAATATATTTATGTATGCAAATATATTAAATAAATAAAATATATAAATAAATAAATATATCAATCGTCATTTATTTTTAAAACGTCCCCATTCCACACTAGGCTAGGGTTGAACGTTTTCTCCATATCAGGTCCCTCCACAAGTCCCGATCCAGGGCAGACTGCCGCTTTAGGCCGAGCGCATCCATATCTTTATTTACGCATTTATAATTATACGCATTTATAATTATACGCATTTATAATTATACGCATTTATAATTATACGTATTTATATTATAAAGAAATTATATTACAAATGATATAATTAAAAAAATAAGACAACTAACCACAAGAAAACTGAGAAAGTGGACTCCCATAAAGGTCGCTTCTCCTGTGATCAAACACTGGAATGTCTGTCCTGACCTTCGAAACCAGTTCAAGGTCTATCTCAGCAAAGCAGACGTCTGGCCGATTTGCCTGGCACTCCGCCAGCACCGTGCCCCAGGGGTCGATAATCTTAGTCAATCACGTGGTTAATAAATATTTATGAGCAGCTCATTATAATAATTTATACACTAGTAGCTGATAACAACGAACCATGGCATGACCGTACGAAGATCTCTTGGAGTTGTGCTTTCCGACTTGCGCAGGTGCGACGACGTAGCATTGCGTTTCGATAGCCCTGGACCTCAATAGTACCTGTAGTGCGATTGTGTTATTAACAACAATATAATTAATAAAATCGTTTGCAGCAATTTAATTAATAAAGTCATTTGCAACTTATTAATTAATTAATTTATTCATAAACATAAATTAACAACCAGCCTGCCAGTGAGCCATCCCCGTGGGAACGGTAAAAGCAGACGGATACGCCAGAACTTCGGCACCCATACGACGCAAGTAGGAGGTCATTTCTGGAAATCTCAAATCGTAGCACTGTGTCGAGGAAAATACGATTTTATTCAACATTAATGAACTTTCAGAAAGAGAGACATGGAAAAATAATATTTGAAAAAAAACAACAGATATTTTCTTTAAAAGTGAATGTAAATGAAAAACTTTATAGGTTCATTGATAATCTTTTACATATAAATATATATCAGCGTACCACGCACAACCCTAGTTTTCCAATGGGCGTTTCCACGGGAGCGCACACTCGATTTCCTGGCTCGGTGTAATGAGATTCTTTCATAGATTGACCTCCCGGAAGTTCAACGTCAAACAGATGAATTTTGTTGTAAGTCGAGCAGATGTTGCCGAGGCTGTCGATGACGATGTGAGTGTTTCGTAAGCGTCCGGATGATTCGGTCTCCGGAACCTAAAAATCAAACATAATAATAATAATAATAATAATTTATTTATATAGCACCAGGAAAGTCTGAAGCACTTACGAAGGTTCCTTCAGAATACAAGTATTAAAATATAAGTCTTAGGTTTTGATTTTAAAATATTGATTTTTGGAGAGTCCCTGATATCCGGAGGAAGGGAGTTCCAAACGACTGGGGCAGTGTTATAATTAAAAACAATATGGTTGATTGGCTTCCGTTAGTCTCGCGAGATGACGGAGCCATGCAGCTTTTGTCGCGGCTATACAGGATCGTGAGTGAGTGGCAGTCTCTCTACTGCACTTCTGACACGAGAAAGCAGTATCAGTGGCTGGTCTATCCTCTCTATCCTTCATCTGAGCACATCTCTCATCAGCGAGTTGCTGCAGTAATTAAGCTATCAGTAACATTATGAAATATTATTTTATGCATGAGATAAAACTGAATATTAAAAGTGAATTTATTGAATGACAATGAAGTATAAATAAACATTAAAAAAGAAAGAAATACAAAATGACATCACTACAAACTCTTTCGTGGAAAGCAAATGAAAGCCACATGTTGAACTTCTTCGAAAGACCACGTAACCTTTCCACGAACGACCCCTCGACGGTTTCTGCCAAACTCCTCGATTGGTCCGTCGAATCGCCGATAAAATCACAACATTCTGGCAGGAACACAATCTAAAAATTTGTGTAGAGAATGATATCGTGAAAAAAACTCTTTAGTGAGAATGTTTTATAAAAAAAATAGAGATAAATTCGACTACTAATTGAAATTTATGTTTTTAATTTCTTTTAACTTAGACTCTAATTTTTTATTAATAGGAAATTTTATTTTTATTCATTATAATTATCATTATTATTTCAATATTTCTCAAGGCCTATGCGCTTTGTCATAGGCTTAAATAAAGTGTCTGTCTGTCGTGTGACTATACAATGGCAGATCTAGGAATTATATACAAAAGGAAGAAGATTGATTTTCCACCTCTATTACTTTCCAAAATCTTCCTACAACTTTTAAGTTTAAAAAACATAGATAAATTCAATATAAGTAGTATAAATAAATTATTCGTGCACCAACATCAGCCTTTCTTTTTCGAGCTCTTTCGATCAGAGCGGAAATCTGCTCGAGGTTCGACTCCTTGTCCGAAGTCGACGTCATCTGCACGACGGCCGCCAGAGGTTTGACTCGCGACAGGTACAACCAGGCGTCCTCCTTGTTGACGTCGTGGTCGTTTGTGCTTGACATTTTGTTACTGAAACAGTTGTTGTTACTTTTTTGATTAGCTAATCATTCTGAAAAATAACTTTAAAATGGAACGATGTTAAAAGTAGATGGAGAATATTTTTTTAAAACTAAATTCCTTTATCCATCAAAATTTTAAAATTATTGAATTTTTAGTGTTTTATTATATGCATCCACAACTTATGATGGCTAAGCATTCTACTGTTAGTTTAAAATATAATCTCATATTGCAATATAATTAACCTTACACAAAATAAATCATGATTATCTATTTACATTTTTATATTCTGCTAAGGCTGCTAAGGCTAATAAAGCAACTAAGCCTCTAAAAGCCTATGCTAAACTAAATTGACTATTTACTTATAATTTTTATATGTGTATTGAGATGTAATAGAACACAGAAATTAAATAACCAAACAAAAATCTTGTTGCAGTAGGCGCCAACCAAACGCAATTGTTTGGTTGGATTTCTAAATAGCGGTAAAAAAGTCATTATTTATTTTTTACGGTTTACATCTACTAGGAACATTTTTAGATTGATTACATTGATCCTAAAATAAAAACTTTAAAAAAGTTTAATACTCGTTTTTTTTTTATATAAGCTGCTTATATAAAATGATTTTAAATGTCTTAAAAAATTCAACGCAAATTGTATAACAATAAAAAAACTAAATTATAATATGTGCTTTACTACTCAAACTGTAACTACTATTTTATCAATAGCTTAAACATTTTGTTTTCTTTGTAAAGTTAAAAACTTTTTTTTTAGATCAGTCGTTGCCTTGACGAGGCTGGCTGGTCCCGATTTTTAAATTAGAGAAGAATGTCCTCTACACGTTTCTGCTTTAATAATAATATTTGCTTATTTAAGTGCATATTTTTGACATTTTTGTTGGTCCAAGATCAGATTTTATCAGTTTTATCAACCGATCTAGTAGAACCAAACAGCTTTATTATTTGGGGTCCAGGTCTGAAAGCGGTTACGCTTCCTGTGAGATATTTTTTTATTCAACCAGTGGATGAGAATGGTGCCAAGTTAGCAGACGATTATTTTAAGTTTTTATTAATTTATTGATAAACATAATCGGATTTCTGTAGGGATAAGTTTTTATGATTAATTTTATTTTTTTAATGATTTGATAATTAATTTTTAATTTTTGTTTGTGATGGATTTGATAATTTAAAAAGCTACAGTGTGTCATCACAATCCAAAATCAACTATCAACTAGAAGATTAACATCATTTTTTTTCTTATAAAGTTCCTAAAAATAAAACCGGTTGTTTTTAATAAACACTGCCAATAACTTAGCTGTCTCCTATTAATTTATATGATTTTTATAAATAACCAGCTATTTTTATATGCTTTTATTAACTTTCACTTGTCCAGATGTCCTAGGATGTACGCGGTGATAATGATGACGAAAACTTTCAACTTCACAATAAATAAAAACATCCTTTGTTTATCATTTTTAAAATGATTATAATTACTTGTTTAACTTCGACTTCACAGCATCACACATTCTATCGGCAAGGACAAATTTACAGTCACATTCAGCAGTCCTGAGAATAGCCATATTGCAATTCGAGTCGAAATCTTAGACAGGCAGGATGGTAGTTGATTTATTTTAAATTTAATTTATTTTTAAGTTAAATTATTTGTTACTTAATTTATTTTTGAGTTAAATTATTTGCTATTTAATTTGCTACTTTTGAATTTAGACGTTTGTTGCCTGTTGTCTCTTTGAATTTTGTCAAAATTAATTTAATTCAATTTAGATTTTTTTATTATTTTTTTTTTATATTTTTAATTTAAATGTGCTTGAATTTTTGGATTCTTTTAATTTTATAATGAAGATGACTCAGTGACACTGAGGGTTGATGTTATGATATTATTTATATACCTCAAATGACTAAGGTCAAGATGATTGTGCTGATAGTGATGATTGAAAATTGAATTTTAGGCTTCTACATGATGATCGAAAATTGAATTTTAGGCTTGTACATGATGATCGAAAATTGAATTTTAGGCTTGTACAAGATGATCGAAATTTGAATTTTAGGCTCGTACAAGATGATCGAAAATTGAATTTTAGGATCGTACAAGATGATCGAAATTTGAATTTTAGGCTCGTACAAGATGATCGAAATTTAAATTTTAGGATCTTACAAGATGATCGAAATTTGAATTTTAGGCTCGTACAAGATGATCGAAATTTGAATTTTAGGCTCGTACAAGATGATCGAAATTTGAATTTTAGGCTCGTACAAGATGATCGAAATTTGAATTTTAGGCTCGTACAAGATGCTCGAAATTTGAATTTTAGGCTCGTACAAGATGATCGAAATTTGAATTTTAGGATCTTACAAGATGATCGAAATTTGAATTTTAGGATCGTACATGGCGCGTTTCAGACAATACAGGTCGTACTACGATTTAACCGTAAATGTGGCTTACGATGGAAAACACATCGGTAGATCTCCTTACTTCTTGCAAGGTTCTTTGAATAGCTTTTTTTTTCTTTGCAAGTTTTCATTTAACTTAACTTTTATGTTGTTTTGTTTGTTCAGGCAGAATCTTGTTGGTTAAAAAATCACAATAGTAACATTCATTTAACAGTGCAATTGGTTGATTTTTAAGCAAATTTTTTAACTTGCTAGACTCTGAAATCTTTAGCTCAAGTATCAAATGAGTGACAACACATTATTTGATAAATTATTTATTATTTTATTGAGAATTTATTTATATAAAATCAAATATGAATAAATGCAAATAAAATGCATAGAAACATTTTTTTAATGTTTTTGATTTATTTTTTTGATTAATCTTTGAGATTTAATTTTTTTCATTAGCCTAATTGGTCGCATTTGTTTTTTTTTGTAAGACATAATTAATCTTATCTCTCGTATGAAATCGTCAAATCAGTAGAAGCAACCCAAGTTTTAACTCAAAAGTTCAACTGTCTGTAAAATGTTGCTGATTTTTTATGAACAAAAATTAACATGAGCTGCAGAAGTAAAATATGATAAAGTATTTATGCAGACTTTTTGGTTATAATTCATTTAACAGTGCAATTGAAAATGAAATATATATATATATATATAATTTCAAATGATTAATGCATTTGTAAATTAAGTTGTAACAACCAGTTGATTGATGTAAAGCCAGCACCCCCTCCAATAACAGGATTGGTTGCTCACGAGGAATGCGACTGCCCCACTCTGAGCTTGGACGAATGGCTGAAGAACGCGGGATGCCCGGCAGAATACGAGCAGCTCACTGCGGACATGTCAAAGACGTCTGCTTTCCGGTTCGAAGATGTCTACAATAAATCCTACGCCAGGTTCAACAGTCCGTACCAGTACGGACTGACGTACTATGTCATCAAAGACAACAAGGTGAGCTTAAATAAGAATGGAGGCTGTGATGATGATGATGATGATGGTGGTGGTGGTGGTGGTGGCGATGATGATGATGATGATGATGATGATGATGATGATGATGATGATGATGATGATGATAGTCTTGTAGTGATGTTGATGGTGATGCTACATTTGGGAATTGATAGTTTATGTTAATACCAGTGAATTAAAGCATCACCAGCTGCACTTATATTATCATTGTACTCATCATCATCATCATCATCATCATCGTTGTAAATCGGTAACTTTCGTTCTACTATATTTTTTTCTCTCCAATAAACATGGTCAACATTGTGCTCTCACGTGCAGGTTTATAGGAAAACGTTGGGAGCTTACGTCGGATTCAAGATGTTCGTGGATAGCATCCTTCTATCTCTTACGAGAAAGGTTAACCGCTACAATAACAACAACAACAACAACAATAACAATAATAATAATAATAATAATAATAATAATAATAATAATAATAATAGTAACAATAACTAAAATGATTGTTTTTTCTGTTTAAGAAGATATGCTTACCAAGATTTTAAAAGCTTCTTGGCTGTTATATTTAATGTAGAAAAACATTTAAAAAAAATTCAATTTAAAAATTATATGATATATTTAGTTAGATTATTATGAAATTAAAAAAAATAAAAAGTCATAAAATGTATAAGAGATTTTGTTATTTCTTTAGGTAGTACTGCCAGACGTCGCATTTGTCATGAATCTTGGGGACTGGCCGCTTTCAAATCGCAGGTACGACCCCCTGCCAATCGTATCTTGGTGCGGCAACGAGGACTACTACGACCTTATACTCCCAACTTACGATCTTACGGGTTCAACTTTGGATTCCATGCACAGGTATACGGCACGTTTAACATACGCACTTTATAATAAATACATCAATCCCTAATTCAAAGAATTGCATGTAATCTAGTAGTTTGTCTGCTGTGAATCCTGTGAATGAATGATGCCTTTGTCACAAATTACTTATGTGTTCACTTTCGACAGAGATGTTGCGAGTACGAGTACCATGGTATCGAGTACGAGTACTTAAAAACGTACTCGAGCTGTGCGCGAGTATGAGTGCGAGTATCATGTACTACATCTCTGCTCTACTCAGTACTGAGTGGAATAACGAGTACGAGTACCAAGTACTGCATCTCTGACTTTTGACACGATCAGAGTAACGTTGGACATGCTGGCCATGGAAGGCAGACGTACGCCGGAATGGTCGAAAAAAGAGAACAAGGCCATCTTCAGGGGCAGAGACAGCAGCAGGGAACGTCTGGAACTTGTCCGACTCTCCGGGCGGCATCCGGATCTGATCGACGCTCAGCTCACTCACATTTTCTTCTTCAAAGATGAGAAGGACTTGACGACCGTCCCGTCTATACCTTTTTTCGATTTTTTCAAGGTGAGGCCGGGTCAAGGTCGTTTATAATTGATTAATCAATCGTCGTTAAGTGTGCGGCAGGTAAGTTTTAAAATGAAAACTGATAAGTTTGTATGTGTATGAATATTTTTAACAGTTGATGATTTTTATGAATTTAACAACTAATAGCAACCAGAATAAAAAAAAAATTAAATTGGCTTTATGGCATTATAATAGTGGTGATGATCATGACAATACTTTGAAGATGATAAATTTGATTATGATGATGATTGTTTATACCTTAATATCTTAAAAAAAAATCCGTTTTTTATACGCACTATAAAGTACAAGTACCAAATCAACATGGATGGAACTGTGGCTGCCTATCGTTTTCCTTATCTCCTGGCCGGAGGATCGGTCATCTTCAAGCAGCATTCTGACTACTATGAACACTTTTACAGGCAATTGAAACCGAACGTGCACTACGTGCCTCTGAAGAGAGATATCTCTGATTTGCTAGAGAAACTCGAATGGGCCAAACATAACGATGACAAAGTGTGTTTTTCGTTTCGTTTTTTTAATATTGTTGAAATTTTATTTGGTATTTAAAAATAAATAATTTTTTTATTTAATTGCATTTTTGTAATAAAATTATTTTAGTTGTCATTATTTTCAAGTGATTGGAAAATTAATTTCAATTATTTTTTAGGTCAAGAAGATAGCCGATGAAGCAACAAAATTTGCCCAAGAAAATTTGTTACCGAAAGACATATTTTGCTATCATGTCATGTTCTTCAAGGTGATTATGATGATGATTGTTGTGAAAACAATGCAAAAAATATTTCATGTGACAACAACAACTTTCCTTGTTGAATATGTGGTTATGCTGGCTAATTACACGCTTAACGTCGATCATAAACACACGAGGCAGCATCTCAGTATTAGTAGTAGTAGTAGTAGTAGTAGAAGTAGTAGTAGTAGTAGTAGTAGTAGTAGTAGTAAAGAATAAAATATTCAAAAACTATATATATTAACTGTGGTTAATATTTTTTGAGAATTAAGATAGTGTGTTTTAAGGTTGAGTGTTCGAGAAGAAAATAAAAGTTTAAAGAGACGTGCTGCAGAGAGAAATTGGAATTAACAAAAGATTTGATAGAACCGTGCGAAATTCTACAAAGTGAGAAAATTCAGTTTTGTTTGAGTCCAGTTAAACGATTATATTCAAGGAAGAATAATTAAGTTAAAATAAATTCGAGAAATATTGTGTTAAAAATAACTTCGACTTTAACGTTACGAATCGCTAGAAAGCATATTCCTCTACGTTTACATTGAGATTTGGGAGATTTGTACGGGCTCTCCGTGACGGTCTTCGGGTTCAGTAGCTTCTCCACGAGTATGAGCCAAACGTCCAGGAACTCGCTGCTGCCATCTGGGAGCTCCTCGGATTTCAGTACGGCTTGTTTGTCTAGTTTGAGGCCGTTCGTGATGACCCAATAAAACGAGTCGTATAAGCTTCGATGGCATCCGCAGTCGATGAACTTCTGGAGCATGAGGTGGTAAGGTTGCTTCTTGTCGTCAAACATCATCGATGAAGTGAAGGCGATCGTGCACAGAAGATACGTCAATCTTCTCCTCCAAATAGGACTGTACTCTGGAGGGAACCACGAAAATCCGTCATTGATGAGGCTGGCAAAGTGGGCAGCGACGGCCCTCCCGACAGGCAGGGGAGCGGCCATGATGCTGGCAGCCAGCTGGTTCTGGTGACTCCCTCTGGGCCCGGATGGCGACCCTACGCTGACTCTCACCAGCAGCACAAACAGTTCCGTGAGAGAACGACCCAGCTCGGAAGCTATCGAAAGCAGATTCCTGATCAGGTGAATTCTAACCAGACAGTGGTTGCAGGCCCCCCCGGCCAACGCCTCGATCTGACCCTCGACCACCGAAGTCGCCGCAGAGGCAGTCGTAGGCTGGGAGCGAGGATTGCTGCTTTCTTCTTTGCTGCTGCCTGGCATATCTTCTGCTGATGTTCTTGTTGGTCCGTGCAGCAACGATTGGTTTGTACCATCCACTTCCATGTCAACGACGCTTTGTGGTTCGGGCCGATAGAATAGAACCACCGTGTATCCTCCTATGCGTGTCGTAAAAGGCGACTAAAGGGAGGTTCGCAGGAAGGGCATCCGGGTAAAACTTTGCTCCAAATTCCATATGGGTAACAAAACAAAGAATTTCCTGCCGGCTCGGACGTCGCCTGATCAAACAAGGTCGACAAGGTCCGCGCTTTCTTTTCTCGGCCTAGACGGAAGTGAAAAGTTAGCTATGGGCTTGAAGAAGAATTTATGAGCTCGGCCTGAAGCGACAGTCTGCCCTGGATTGTGACTTGTGGAGGGGCCTGATATGGAAAAAACGTCCAACCCTAGCATAGCGTGGAATAGGGACGTTTAAAAAATAAATGATGATGATGATGATGATGATGATGTACTGATTAAGATGATGATGATAATTCAATCTAGATGATGTTTATAGGAATATGCTAAGAAACAGCTGAGCAAAGTGGAAGTTCTGGAAGGGATGGAAAATGTACCGCAAAAAGAAGAAGAAAGATATTCTTGCAGGTGCCCGAGTCGGAAAAGAGAGGTTGGTAGGTTTTCCTTCTTGTCAACCTGAAATACGTTGCTGAATGAGGTTTTCAGTGTAGCTGATGAATTTCATGCTGTAAGATGTTTTTTATGTGGAAAATATTTAATAATATTAAATATATAAATAATAAAACTGAATTTTTAGAGCGCCAAGGCACGCGACTGAGGCGCCCTCGGACAACATAAAATGCACAGTTTATGCGTCAAAAGCTGATTTATAATAAAAAGTTTTTAGTATTGTTTTCGAAGACGGCTGTGAAGTCGGAGTTTCGGATGTCGACTGGTAGCGCATTCCAAACGTTCGGTGATGCGAGACATCAAGGTTTTATGTTAAATATAATAATTACTAGCTGGGATACCCAGTTTTTTGTTGCTGCTTTCAAGTGACGAACTGTTGGCAGATTATTTTTTTTCGTGCAAAATGGTCGCAAAAACATCCCCTGATCGTGATCCTCGTGTTTACGCAATGAAATAAATTTTAGGTGTTTTAATTTTATGTCGATAGATGCGTACAACAAAAATTCATTTTTATGGCCTTTGTTTTTTTTTTACGTTTGCTGGTGTTGGTGACATATTCCCGCCTTTCTGGCATTATCAATAAATAAATATATCAGATATATATAGGTATAGGGCGTTTTAGAGGTTTTTCTATCGTTTTTCTCTCACGCTAGTGTTTCCTTTCCCGCTTGCTCTTACGCCCCGGTCGCTTTCCCACTCTTCGACCACCTAGAGCTCTAAAACTTTCAGGAAAGTTTTATTCTGGATGACAATACATGTTTTAATGTTTCAGACATAAATTAGGCCTTAAATCAATTAAAATTAATCAAATCAAATTAATCAGACAGTTCAAGATACTCTGTTATAGGAAACAGATATATATATATATAAAAGGACATAATTGCACCTCTTTGTTTTTCCATTATAACTTTTTAAAATAGTTTAAAAAAAATATTTTAAATAGCCTACAACCTATCCTCAGATCTACCAAATGTACAAAAAAAATTTCATAAAAATCGGTTCAGCTGTTTCGGAGGAGTTTGAAGTCACTAAAACTAAAAGTATAAGTTTTTGTATATTAATTATATATATATAAATTTTCAGGAACTCTGAAGAGGAACAGCAACAGCCAATTAGAGGAGCTTATTTTTTAAGCATTTACTCTTTTAGATATTGTTTTAAACATACTTTTCATATTAACATTTATTCTGGAATATAATTGAATTGTACATGTGCGTATATATATATATATATATATATATATATATTCCATGTTTTACAAACGAGAAAGACTTGGATACGATCGATTATAATTATTATATAAGTGACATGCCACTCATTCAATGTTGTTTTACATGCGTCAAGTATTCGTATTTTCCTCCTCCTCCTCTTTCTGAGATTGTTATATCAAAAAATATATTTTACAATTTTTTTTTTTATATATACTCATATTTGATGTATCTTCTCGTTCGGATGTGTCGTGACGGAAGAGATTTTGTTGTTTTTCTTGCAATCCTTCGAGTTTTTATCTTTCCGACGTACGAACTTTGAAACTTTTTCTGTCTTGCTTTGTTTATCGTAAAAAAAAATTCGTTTTTTTTTTGTTTTTTGTTATATCATTCAAAATAAACATTAACATTTATTTGTTCTCAGTCTGATAGTAAATAGTATCATTTATTCTTATCTCTATCATAAAACCTTCGTTCAATTGCGCTTCTACGACGGCTTGGACGGACGTGATTTCAAAATGCAGCATTTCTTGTTGTCGTGACGACACAAAACTGTTTAAATTCTTTTAATTGTTTAAAATTATTTTTAATGTTATTTGAGCTTTTGTTTAAATAAAATTTTATGAGGATTATATTTTAATAACAAATTTCCAAAATATTCTATCTTAATATAAATTTATATTCCCACAACATAATATCTTAATATAAATTACATTATCTCAATATACATTCTCAGAACATTTCATCTCAATGCATTACATGTCATATCAATTTACTTTTTGTAACATGGTAAAAATTACATCCTTGCTGCATGTTTCACATTTCCCCGCAACATTTAATAAAAGTACAAATTATAATTTTGTAACATACTATATTAAAAAAAATCACATTACTGCAACAAATTACATCCTGAAACACCCCGTAACATATTATCTTAAAGTTAATACTTATTGAACTTGAAAAGGAATTGAGCTTTAGATGGTTCCAAATATTTATAAAAAAAAAAAACAAACAAATCTAGAATAATTTATTTACTTAATTACATGTAAACACAATTTCTACGGTGCTGTAAATAAGTAAACATGGTAAGACGTTCACAATTCTCTTTCATTCATAGCTAACGAACATCCTAAACCAAACATACAAAAGACCCAACGAACAATAGAAAGACCTCAACATGAGAGGCAAAAACGGTAGAGCCGATCGGAAAATCATCCCGTGTAGAATCACGGAATAAACTTCCAGGAAGATCAACCCGATAAGATACAGGGATTCTGGTATCGTCATCAACGGAAACTTTAGGAAATTCGTATCGGTCCTGTAATATAATCGAACGTTTAAAAAAAAATGAAAATGTAATTTGTAACAATTGATGCAGTGGCGCCACTAGGGACTGCACTAGATGACAGCATCACATGAGGTAACACCAAAATGAGGAAATATTAACATCTATTGTTGCATGTCACTGTGTCATCAAATTTTTGAAGGGGTTTTCTCCCCTGGTCATCAACTTTTTTGAAGATCCCAAGGGGTAGGACGTGAGGTGTAACACCACGAGTTACTGCACCTAGGTTAGCTGAGTTGGTGGAGTGGTAGCCATGAACGTGGAAGGTTCTCGGTTCGACTCCCACTCTCAGCCTAGTACCCCATGTTATTGGAAAATTTAGTGGGCTAAAATCTTTCTCCGTGGGGTATGTAAAAGATAAACGCTGCTGTAGGTGGCACTCTAAATATTTGCATTGATTGATTGATTGAACCCCTTGTGATGCCACTGATTAGATGTTATGTATATAATGGAAGTTAATTATCATAATATGTTTGATTGTTATTGTCATATAACAATCATTAAAAATAAAAAAAACGAATAATTATTTACTTGTAATAAGTACTGATGGAATAGAAAGAAAGGAGGAGGCTGACGAAGCAAATCCCGTACTTTAACAACATTTCTGTGAAAATTATTGTTTTTATAAATAATATTATAATTTAAATTATAATATTGTTGTTATAAATTATAATATTGTTGTTATAAATAATATTATAATTTAAATTAAAAACAATAATGACACTAATATAATAAATAATTATTATTATTATTATTAAATTAACCTTGCTCGGTAAATATGAGAGGAAAGAGACTGAAATTGGCCACAAAAGTGAGAAACAAAAAGTTCTTGGCATCATTTTTGGAAATGAATATGAGCAGCCTAAGAATTAAAAAAAATTATAAATAAATAATATTAAAAATCCATGCATCTACAAGCTCAAAGTTACTAGTACCGATGTAACCATTTTATGCAATGACTATTACACGTACACTGACGTACAATTGTACAATACAATAGAGTACTGCACTGGCCAATTTTTTGAGATCCAGTCCATTTTCACATGCCTAAAAACGTTATACTTGGCAAAAAAAAATCGGCACCGCTTGACTCCAGACCTGGCCGGGCAGTGCACTACTCTGCAATACACTACACACATAAACAACTCACGTGAGGGGTACGATGACAATAATTATAGCTTTCTCGTGAACGTGCCAACCAAAAAGGAAGGAGGCGTAGGCACACAAAACCACGCTTCTCACGAAACTTTCAGCTCCGCGCTTTTGTTGCCAAGCGACTTTCAGTGCAGGCTGAAAAAAGTTGAATTAACATAATATATTGATTAAATTTCTAATTAAATTATGTTAACTAAATTGCTAATTAAAATACTAATTTAATTATTAAAATTAATTAATTGAACAAGGCCACATTAAAAAATTATTTTCAAACTTTATATTCACTTAATTGCTAATTAAATTATATCGAATAAATTACAAATTAAATTATATTGATTAAATTGCTAATTAAATTGCTAATTAAATGAACTAATTCGTTCGTAAAACTGACCAGCATACACGCTAATGTAGCGATAAAAGTGTGAAGGGGTTTGATTGATGGCAAAAAGGTGTGGTCAAATTCCTGGACCAGCCCACCTGTCATGGAAGCTTGAGAGTGATTGGTCGATTGGATATAACCCAGATGTCGAACTGTAATACAAAATTTTAATTTATTTTGTCAAAAACTGAATTATTTGATGACATATATTTTATTTACATATTTATCTCTTACACGTATTTTAATTTATTTTGTCAAAAACTGAATTATTTGATGACATATATTTTATTTACATATTTATCTCTTACACATAGCTGAGAATCCCTTGTCCGCAACATTGTAAACTGCCCAGAAATTAGGAGCCCAATAGGCATGGCACAGCCCCCTTTTAAAAGGAAAAAGCCGGGATATGACCTCTGATAATTGGCCCTAAACATTCAAAGTTAATCGTTTGATTAGCATTATATTGTAAATCATGAGAAAGAAAAGATGATGTAATACTGGTGTTAGTGAAAAAGATTTTTCTCAACATATACGATTGAAACAATATTGATTGAAATATAACAAATGAAATAGAACTGATTGTAATAACTCTGACTGAAATAAACAAGAATTTATTATTGATTCATTTGCATTATTAAACAATCAAGTGTGACAATTATTCTCACCAAATACACAAATGGCAGAAAAGTTACCGCAAATACGCATGTGACAACCAGTCCCAGACTCGTAAGTTTTTTGAAAAATGTTTTCAAAGAAAATCTCTGCCCTGTAAAAGTAAAAAATATAATAAAAACAACAAATATTATTCTTTTTTTTTATTATGTTTAGTCTCATTCTTTCTGTTTTAATCATCAAACGCCATGTAGGAAGATTGCTCTTCAGTTTGTTTGAATAAATAAATAAATACATAAAATAAAAAATAAAACTATTAACCATTTAATATAAAATTTAAAATTTATTTATTTATTAAAATACGCACATCACCTTTTCGATCGAAAATGCAATTTTTGAGCAGGAAGATGCCGTAAACGGGAGCCACGTACAGATATATGTGTTTCATGCACAATAGAACGGCAAACCAAAATGAAGCGCACAATGGTTTTCCCTGAAATTTAAAATGTCTTTTTTAGTTTTCCTAAATTTTATCGAGTATTTGATTTAAAATTATGTAAAATAAACATTCAAAAGAACAATAAATGTGCTGCCATTAAGAAATTGGATTAAAATGGTTTGGTAAAATTTTTTATAAATATATACAACTGAATACATTCTTAACTAATAAATTATTAAACCAAATAAAAATAATTTAAAAAAAAAACAAATTTAATACTAAATCTGATATTATACCTCATATATTTTGAGAATAGACAGAAGCATGATACCAAAAAGGATACCATTATACTGGAAGTGTATGTCTGAAGTTCAAAAGAGATAAATCCAAAAATAGATAGATTGGTAGGTCAATAAGAAAAGAAACTTTATTCAACATTGACAATCAAACAAGCGAAAGGATTGTTTATCAATTTATAATAGATGATTAAATTCTTAATAAAACCTAAAACATTTTAGAATAAAAAAATGTTGAAATAAAATATTTAACTATTGATGTAAATGCATTCTAGTTCAGTGATTTTGCATTTTTTATAGAAAAATTTAATCAAGCAGATGTTATTAGTGGAACATCAATTTTCTGTCAATAAAATCCAAAATTATGGGCATTTAAAAAAAACAGACCCCTAATATCTGAATATTTATCAATTATTTGAAATTATTTATAAATTATTAAACTGTTTTTTATACAATTCAACATATGTAATTCACTGCTAAATATAATATAAATGGAATAATAATGGATGAGAGCAAACATCCAAGATTTGTTACAGAGAAACATTTTTCATTTTTGAGAATTATATAATATAATTTTGTAGACTAATAGATTGAGCTCTTTAACTAGAGTCACTGAAGAGATGCTGATAGGCTGATATTATATTTGATTTATTATTACAAAAAGGATACGATCTACAAGTAGCAATCCAAAATTGGTGAGAAAGATGAGAGCAAGCATAAAATGATAAGGTAAACTCTTCTTTGATGATTTATTTCTTTCTTTGAAGAAATTCATAAAACTGAAAACATTAAAGATGAGGCACGCTAAATATTTATTTATGCATATATATTTCTTTAACAATAGAATATAAAACATAGAATATAAGCCATGAAAAATAAAATGTAATAAAAACCAATTCTTTTTTCATTCTTATTCAAATAAATCTACAAAATCATACCAGTAAACAGCATACACGTAGACCAGCTCGGTTATGATGACACTGTAGCGTTGAAAGATGATTGTTGCCTTGCTCTGGTAATTTAGATTCTCAACTTCTAACATTTTTGGATCGACAAGAAAAGCTGGATATGAGAGAGCTTTCTCTAGCCATGCAAACAGAGGCGGATAGTCCAGTGTCCATTGCGATACATTTGACCTGTACCACTCGCTTACTGGCAAACTGTGGGTTATCGCTAGCCAATTCCTGTGGACCTCAAAGTCTGTGGACCGACTGTAGTTTATTATATCGTAAAAAAAATGTAGTACATTAACATGACATTCTTTATTATTCATAACTTTTAATCATAAATTTATCCATAACCACATGCATTATAAATTGCATTTGCAATGCATGTGGTTATGGTTACAGGTTACATTGATTTGATTACATGGTGATAAATGTATCAATGAATAACATATAAACATGTTATTACTAATTACACAGAATTACAAAATTAAACTAAATCATTAAACTTGTTAAAGCCATTTATTCAAGTTTATGTTGTTCTGCACCAGTTCTTTCTTTCACATTTCTGTGGTCATGTAGCTTTCAAACATGCTGTGCGAGATATTAATACGCTGCAAAATAACAATAATGATAAACTTACTACGCAGGAAAAAGAATGCCCTTAAAACAAGCTAGGATTCCGACGATTTTCCAGTAGAAAAGATTGTCACCGTGCCACATCTTTAGATTAACTTTTAGTTTTGTTTTGATTTTTTAAATTACCTGCAAAGAAATAGTTTTTCTTTGTAAACAAAAACTTTAATTATCGTTCCTTTTTTAATACTCAAATGATTAGGTTCTAATCGATGCTTTAAAACTTTAAATTTAATGTTGTTTTGGTGATGGCTAGATTTTTAGCAGTTAGCTGTCTTGCATAATAAAAGTTTTTTCAATTTACCAAGTATAAAAGTGAAAAATCGTCTGCCCTTTGGGCTTTATATTTATAGTTACTATTAAATAGTACTATTATTATTATTATTGTCATAATTCATAAGTCGTTGCTTAACTAACTAAAAAACTAAATTTAATAAAATACACCAATGGAAACTTGGAAGATTGTTTTTCTGAGATTCTACCCTAAGAAATTTCTTAAGTTTTTATCTGAAACACGAAATAATCTTCTTGCAGTTGAAAGTGGCATAAAACCGTCATATTTGTTTGATCTTTTTTCAACAACATCTTCTGATCTGACATGCTGGATATCAGCTTTAGTGGAACAGGGATACTTGAATGCAAGTGTCGTTATACTTGAATTGGATGGAACTCTTTTTGCCTGCAATGCTCTACTGGCAGAAGAAAATCTCAAAAAACCACTTACTGCTGAAGAAATATGTTTCATAGATGTGTCATACCACTTAAAAGAACCAAGAATGTTAGACAGTCTTGCAGATGTATTTGAAAATTTTAGAGAAATTCAGAAGTGTATTGTGTCCAGCCATTCGGAAAAAATACTTTTGTCTAAATTTAATTTAGCTGCTAACATTAATACAACTAGCATCTTTGGTCTGCTGCTAGGTTATCCTGTTGTTTATTGGTTTGAGGAACCGTATGATGTACATTCTGGCGATTGTCTGTCTAGTTTGCCATTAATCAATGTAAAGATCTCATCTAACAGCTCAAAGCTTGGCAAAACTAATATATATTCATTTACTTATCCATGCTGTGTAGAAGACAAGAGTAAAGATTTTGTAGTAAGATGGCTGAAGCGACTAGAGTCCAGAGCAAATGAATTGGAATTAGAAATTGAATCAGCAACTCAGGTTGTTACATCACCTGTTATTGCAATGTGAGGTTTTTTGCTGGAAACATGTTTTATATTTTTCAACATAACATTTAAAGAAAATGGAACACTTTTGAACTGAAGTCAGTCATATCAGATCATCCCGTCAAAGCATACCTTGAAATGTAGAGACTGCTCAATTCATTTTTATTATTATTTGCATCAGATCATCTGAGCTCACAAATTCAATCAACTGCTCAAGAATGTATTTTCTTCTTTTGTTGTCTACCTTTCTGGTGAAAATATTACTCAACAACAAATTATAAACTGATTTTTTTCTAGTTTTATTGGGTAGCTGTGATTTCTTTTGCCACAGATGGTTTTCAGAAAGACCTCAGCAAGCATATTTTTGGCCAAAATCTGTACGTAATACATTACATGTGGAAATGTGTCACGATATGGCCTTAAAATTGCGATTTTTAAATGTTTGAATTAGGTTGTAATTGTACCTATTTATTATTGAAATAAAACAAATGTTTAAAAATGGCAACACGTTGTCACAACTAGTCTTTGGTCTACATTGCTTTCCTTACAACTCCGTTACGTCCCAATAGCCTTGCATACATAATTGCAAACAAGCTTTGGCGCCTAATGTAGTCGAACATGATTCCTGCATAAACATAGTATGAGCATGACGCATATTATAGGCATGATCAACTGAAAGCTACTTATTAGATGTTACAAGTTCCAACGGGCCACATTGACGTCAATAGCATTGTCTTAAACTAGTTTGGCGGCGGTGAATGGTCTTACTTGTCAATATGCTCGTGGTTCGTCAACAGAAAAATTACTTATTGGAAAATCGCATATCCACGAAAAACCTTGTTGATCGACTTAGTGTCGGGGCTGTGGTGGTAGTCCCCCTCCTCCCAAAAAAAAAACATTAGTGGGGTCCTTATTTCTGAAAGGTCACATGACTATCGTATCGCATTTTTTCTACAAAAATATCCGATGATCGGGGGGATAGATCTTACCTTAGTTTCAGAGAAATTTTATTAAAGGTATACCTACTAAACTTTTACTCTAGATGGTCAATGGCCAGAAAGGGATTGTAGGGAGCCCACTAAAACATCACAGGAGGCCCACTTCACCGTGATATGGGGCCCCACCTATCTATAAAAATAGCCCACTCAAACCTAAAAAGAGCTTCTACTTTGACACTTCTGAGATCATTTTGAGGGAGACCAAAACTACGTAAGGAAGGTCGATGGCATCCACTGTTCCCTTTTAACTATCTTCTTTTCCGGGTGGAATAGGGAAACCCTCGAGAAACAAGATTTATCAGACACGACGCCATATAGCAATCAGCGTTTCATGGGCTATATTGTTACTGAATGAATAGCTCAGAAAGATTAGATCGTGTGCGTCCGCATCAGTTTTTAACATAAACTCTCTTATAGAATAGAGCATTGAAGTTTATAATAAAAAAAAAGTTTCAACTATTGCGCAGAAAACACATCATTTTCATATAGGTGAGCTACAGGGAAGTTATGTGAACGGCAACAGAGGGTTTATTTGAGCTAGTCAGCAAAACCTATTATTGATTTACGAGTAACTTGACATTTTTAACCGAGATTATCAAACATTTCATAACATGCATGGTAATAATATTTTGTTTACGTAAGCCATTTAACATTTATTTCGTTACGAGTTGCGACATTTATTATAGCTAGAAGGCAATTGCATGTTGTATATATTATTAATAATTAATAAGTCTTTAACTATGCGGATGCTATATACTTCATACTCTACTTTCACACGCAAATATTCGTGGTAGAAACATTCAATACTTTCGCTTCATACTACAGGTGCGAAACGTTGTCCAATCAGAGTTGTTTGCGCAATTCTGGGTCACTTAAGGTGAATAGGATAGAAGGGTAATATAGGTCGTAGCTGTGCGTATGTGCGTTGCTATTGGCCTTTATAATTATATTTACTAAGCGTTGATTACGCGACAATACGCGACGAATAGACCAGAAATACTCTACATATATTACTGTACCGACTACAAGAATTCAAGGATAGAATATAGAGCCTTAATCGATAACCGTTTTTCGCTTATATTGTGCTGAGAAAAGCTTGGGATATCGTGCTTCACATTCACATACGCACCGATAAATAAGTAGTCGCCAGGTAAGAGAGTGTTTTCTTTTTAATAATTAATAGTATTTTGAGTTTGAGTGTATTGGTCTATCTATTTATCAGTCTTTTTTATCAGCTTCAGTGTTGAAGTCTTACTGTTGGTACAGAATATAATATACTATCTATACTATAATATACATATTTTTTCTGTACCACGTAAAAAAATTGCTATATTTGTGGGAATCGTTTTGGTCGTATTTATTGGTTTCAGAGGAATGTTTCATTGTCTGCCTTTATTCTTTCTTAATATTTATATTCAGTTGGTGTTGTTTAATCTTTTTTTACATATCTCATACTCAGTTTTATACTGCTTCAAAAATGAAAATAAAAATGAAGATTTTGAAATGCTCGAAAAATTGTGCACTATAACACTGCTATATTTATATTATATCTTTGCCACCTGGAAATTGTTTAACGACGTGAAATATCGAGGTTTATATATATAGGTATACAATACAAGTTTACCTTCCTTATGGTCTGGCCGAATAACTCGTTCCTATACCACAGCTTCAGGACCAACTGAACCGAAATATTTACTTAACTTTTCCAATATTACATTAACGGTCGAAGAAAATATTCTGAATTAATGTAGTTATCGTTAACTACGAAGGTGGATAATAATGCCAACATTTATTTAATATGAGGCTAGGATGGTAGAGTTTGTAAATAGTTGTAGAGTGTTTCTACTTAGCCTTTTATTTTGATATTAATAATTAAATATTTAAATTAAATATCCCATCTATCATCTTATACACTTTACGTCATGAAATAGTATTTTTTTTGTTTCGAAGGAAACAGAAATTTTCACTTGTTTTGAAAACGCGTAAATAATTTATATTTAGGTATAATTTTAATCTCAAATAATCAGGAAAGTTTTTTTGGGACAGGAGAGGTCATTGCACCCCTGACATGGTTTTAGGTAGAAGTGGTCCCTCCAAAATGTCACCAGAAGTGTAAGGTAGAAACCTTTGAGGTTTGAGTGGGCCCATTCTATGGCGAGGTTAACCTACCATGCTTGTGAAATGGACCCCCTGTGATGTCTTAGTAGACCCCCTGAAAATATTTTGGAAAGGTACCTCTGAATCCATTCCTCTGGTCAACAGGTGTTATGTGAGGAAAAATGAAAAGATAGTTTTGAAAACTTTTGGGGAAAATTGGTTGGCCTTGAGAACAAGTCCACCCCCCCCCCAAGGTTCTGCTGAAATGACATCACTGCAAATAATTAGCCCCTGACGTATTTTTTAGTAGAATTGTTTTAATTTATATTATGAATACTATTAATTACAACGTGTTGTCATGATTCATCTCTAACTTGGTTCTACCTAAAGGAAGAAACTAAGAATAATTAATATAAATCAAATGACCGTGTAATGCATGCGTAAGCGTAAGCGAAGCTAAATGAATATATAATAGTCAGCTCAGCTCTGATCAACATCATTAGCATCTAAGGAATTTCATATGTTCCTGCTTTGCTTTCTAATGACTTCATTGTCATCATGTTGCATGCTATCGGTGATGCGACTATGAGCGGACAAAGTTAGCACTTGCCGGGGGACCCAGGGATCACCACAATTTGGAACAGGGGGGGGCCTTCCTTGGCAATTAAGAAACAAACTAATTTTGCCTTTTTAGATAAATATATCTTGAAATTTACATTTGATTTGATTTAGGTTTTTTTCAACAATTGAAGTTGTATGAATAACTACTTAGATAATTAAACAATAAGTTACTACAACTTGATATTTAACATTGACCTTAGAAACCCAAAGGGCTTATATCAATTGGCATTGCCCAAGGTCGCATATCGTGTTGTTATTAGTTAGAACGACCTTGTCATAATTAATTAATGGCAATGTGAATGTGAATGATGTCAGTGCGTCGCCATCATCATCGCCAACGTCGTCACCAACGTCATCGTCATAATGATCTTGATAATGAGCTTTATTATTTGTCTTATTCATTATGTTACTTATATTTACACTTCCTCCTTCATAAGAATAACAATAAAAACATCTGTTTACCAGTGTTTATACTAGCGATGGGCAGTTCTGCAGAAAGAGGATTCAATTTGCTGCCAAATTCAAGTCGATTCAGATCAATACAACTAGAGATGACAATGTTTTGCATAGTTATAAGGAGAAACGTTGTTGATTTTTATTTATTATAATTGCAGGTTATCTAATAACCGTTAATAAAAATTAAATTGCTTTAGTTTTAAATAATTTTAATTGCTTTTTCTTTTCTATTATTCGTTTCAGCTTGAAGAATTGATTTTCTTTGTCACTATCAAATTGTTTATTAAGTAAAATTCATTTAACAAAAACGAAATTAATAACAGGCTGTAGATAATTATAGTAGTAGCTATAAAATAATTATGACAGTAATTATAACACGGTTATAGTAGTAGTTATGGAACAATTATTGTAGTAGTTATAGAATGATTATGATCACAGTTATAGAACGATTATTATAGTAGTTATAGAACGATTATGATAGTAGTTATATAACAATTATTATAGTAGTTATAGAACGATTATGATAATAGTTAGGATAGTAGTTATAGAAAAATAACAAGTTGACATTTTTTTATATAGTACATATATTGATTTTGTTATAAAGTCAAGAGACTTAAATAAAAGAGAAACAGAGTACAATAACAAAGTTAAGATGATTGAACTCTGTGATTTGAGTGATTTTAGAGATAATATGGATGTTTGAGTCATGTCATACAGTACTTGAAATGTTAGTGTTAATCGTACAGTACTTGAAATATTAGTGTTAATCGTACAGTACTTGAAATGTTAATGTTAATCGTACAGTACTTGAAATGTTGATGTTAATCATAAGCTTATCCGTCATTAATATTTAAGTCACGGTGATCATTATCATCCAATAAAAATAGTATACAGATGTACATACTGTAATTTTTTTCTGCACTCGCCCAAAATTCAGCATGTTTGTCATCATAGTTTAACGAGACAGTTCGATTCTTGCAGATTCTTGCTGTCTAGGTATGCCTTTTTATTGTTTTCTGTTTTTCCAATCCAACATGTGTTATTCTCACTGAAGCATCAGTAGAGTTTTAAAATGCAGACCGTACTTGTTTTACTTGAGTGAAATGTCACAAAACTAATTGATGCGACAATTGAAATGTAATCAATCAGGAAATTAATCGATGTGCTGCTATTCATCTAACTCTTGAAGACTTAAGTTTATTTTTAAGCAGCGTAATTAAATGCTTTAATTTAAAGTTGAATTCATTTTTTTCTCCAGATTTCGTCAGACGACTCTTTCAAAAGAGGAAAAACCTCGTTTTCCAAGTCATCGACCGTAACTGAGTACACATACGTTCGCTCATCCGCAAAGTAAGTTCAGGTTAGAATTGTTCCGATATAAAGACAAAAATTAGGTGGAATTTTTACATTATGAGTCAGACTTCCGGTTGTTGCTTTGCTTAACATAACATAACATAACATAACATTTATTTAAAGTGAATGAGAACAATTAATAATCGTGTGTGAGATCCACCATCAAACATTTAAAAACCGTATTTTGATCGTTTAATTTTAAATTTTCCAAGAGTTGCAGCATTCACGATTTCATTCTCCAATTTATTATCTTCACCATAATATAACAATCATTATAACTGTCAATATCATCTTTATTTGTTTTTTTATTTTATTTTAAACAGTTATTAACTAGAAGAAGTCGCCCATTCAAAAGAGCTCCATTCAATAGTACCTCACCCACGATCAAGTACAAAATGGCACGAAAGTTATTCTCAACTGGAGGTTTTTGCCTCTTCCTGGCCTTCATAGCATGCGGCATCAGTTTCTTTGCCCCGTTCTGGCTCGAGAACACACAGCCGATAGCCGACAAAGGTGTTCTGACAGATTGTAAGTGTATTATTTTTTATCCGGATAGCTTTAAAGGATTAACGTTAATCATTATATCTGACCTGACAGGTGTGGGAAATAAAGGTGCATGACACCTCATCCTA
Source organism: Erpobdella octoculata (assembly GCA_963978895.1). Classification (NCBI taxonomy): domain Eukaryota; kingdom Metazoa; phylum Annelida; class Clitellata; order Hirudinida; family Erpobdellidae; genus Erpobdella; species Erpobdella octoculata. The sequence continues at coordinate 238,725 of OZ022245.1, read as the reverse complement.
AAAGGGGGTGGGGAATAAAGGTGCATGATACCTCATCCTGACAGGGGTGGGAAATAAAGGATCATTACACCACATTCTTCTCTTGTCGCGTTTTTAGTTTTTTTTGTCTTACCCTATCCTCTGGGGACCTTTGGAAACAAATGACCACAGATAATTACTGGAAGTTGTACGAAGATGCGTTTGGAAGAGTTTCACCATAAATTGCCCCACTCATTCTCGTATATTCATTTTACCTCCTCCCTATCCCGCCCAGACTGGCACTTGAGATTATTTAACATTAAAATTATTGATGGGTTAAAAAAACACATTTTAAATTATAGAAGTTCATTATAATGCCACCTGTTGTCTACTTTTAATTGCAAACTAATTATAACTTCATGTGAAAGTCAACTACGCACGGGAGTTTAATAATAGTGTTAACCCCCCCCCCTCCCGTATTTCTTATGATTTCTTATTGTAAGTACTTTGGTAGAGGAGACATCTGCTTATTTCTATGTTAGTGAAACACATTAGTTAGTAAGTAATGATAGTTAGTTAGTTATTTAGTTAATGTATTCGTTTTTAACATTACAAAATTATTTCTTTGTCGGCAGAAATGTTTATTTATATTCGTACCGTATAAATTATTAAGTGTAAGAAGATTCTGTTGGTGTATTCTTTCAACTCGATTATATATGCAATCGATCAATCTTTCAACATCTCTTTATATAGATGTGCTATTGCGTTCCTCTAACTAGATTTTCGAATTAATACTATATTTTACAGTCGTAAATGCACGACAAGTGAGATAACTATTTGACTTCTGATACCTAAAAATTTGTTACAGCTTCAACTCCAGGCATACCAATCAGTGTTCAGAGACTTGCCGAGAATGCAAACATGACTCTTTCTAGGGGATTGTGGGCAGTGTGCGGCCGGACTTGTCAATGGTTCTGGGAGGATAGCTACAGACTGCAGATCAACCTTTTCTCAGCTTCGAGTAAATCTTCTTCTTTTTTTTTTTATTAAAGGATAGCATTTAATGTCAATCGATTGGTTCAATCGTATTTATAAAACATCTACAGTGGAATTGAGGAATAAAAATACAATGTAATTAAACTGAAGTTTGTATATAGTGTCTTCTGACAGTGACAGCCGTCGGGTAAGGGCTTTTATGGGTACGTTTCGGCCGGAGGCAGTCATCTATTAATTTTATGCCCCTACTCAAAACCCAGAGAGCCGACAATCGATTCTATGGGCGAGTGCCTTGTTACAGTTATATCCCATTTATAACCAGCAGCAGTTAACGACATGTAATATCTATATGAGGTCCCCGAACTATATTTATGTTCATTGCCAACTATTAGACAACCAGTTGATTTTGTGCCAGTCTTTAATTCGTTTATTTGTTTTATAGAATGGCATTTGGCGACACAGGTCTTGTATTTCGTCGGCTGCTCCCTGGTTTTGATGTGCGAAATCGTCTCTAGGATTCATCTGTGCTGCTGGGAAAGAAGAATAATCCACAGATTTCTCGGTTTCACTTTACTTTTTTCGGGTAAAAGTTTCTGTTTTCCTGCTACGACTAATTGATTTTCACAAGTTTTACTTTCTAGTTATATTGTGCAGTTGTATGCAAAGCAAGGACAGATATTGTCGTTTCTTGGCATACAGTGTCATGCATCAATACAATGCTTTGTTATATAACTAACTAATTATTTTGAATTAAAGTACAGCTCTAGTTTATATGATACATATACATATATACCAACCGACGAATGGTTTAGTTTCGTATCGCTTTTAATTTGTTATGATGTTTATTCGTATCTTTCATAACATAACATAGTTTATTACAAGGTACAGGCAAAGCCTATATGCCCTGACAGTAAAAAAAAATTCATAAAAAGAGTACATTAAAGCACAAAAATAAAATTGCTATTAACAAAAACTCCATAATAAAACAAAAATTCATATTTGTACATTCAGTGCTTCTGCAAGTAGCAGCAATGGCGGTCTTCGGGGGTGGTGCGTGGGACCTGTACAGGACCAAGTCGCAACCTCTCAGCAATTACCCGTGGATCGGAACGAACGACTACTACTTCGGCTGGGCATACTGGATGACTATTCCCGGAGTTTTTTTCTCCCTACTGGCTGCCATTTTCTTTCTGCTGGCTGACTGCTGGGCTTACAGGGATAAAATCTAAGGCGCCGGAAGAGGAATGGGCGTGCCTTTTTTCTGGGAAAATAGCTTCCTGTCTTTTTTTGTTTATATTTTTTTTTAAACGGAAAGTGAATTTCTATGCTGAGACAAAGTCGTTTATAATCACGATTCGTTGATATTTGAATTTGTTCAGGATTAAGATTATATCAATCTTTCCTGTTTTTTTTCCTCATCTTCTTTTTCTATCTAGTGAATCTGCTTGTAACTTTATTTTTAGAAATCAGATCTTCATGGAAATTTAATAATTAAATAATTTTCATTAGATTATTTTGTTATAATTAATATATTTTTATAAATATTTGGAATGTATTTCTTTTTGGATTTAATTTTTCTTTAGTAATAGTTTAAAATAAGTTACGTGATAATACAATAAAACTTTATATACTAACTAATGACAACAGTTTTGCCTTTCCTACTCATGTTGTTGCAAAATTTCTTATTATGGAGCTGATCTGTATTATACTGTTGTTTATATAATAGTGGTAGGTACTGTACTGTATAATCTCAGTAATATTAATAATAACAATATTATAAATATATTTATTTATTTATTTATTGGAAATAAATAAATAATATTTGTTTGAAGCGATATTATATTTTATCTTCAAATTGTCATCTATTTTGTTCTTCCTCATCTTGAGGAATGGGATGTATCTGATCTGATAGCATATGTATATATATATATATAGATAGATCTGTCCTTCAATCCAGCTATTATTTTGTTCAGCCTCAGCATGTAATGTTTTATTATTATTTTGATTCGAGTTTCAAGTCCTGTTGTTTTCCAGTCTCGACTGCTGTCTTATTGCTATCATGTTTTACTGATTTTAATAAATGTGTTTAAGTTTCCTTGCTGACCGCAACACAACAGATCGTATATATACGAGTTTGATATTCTAAATACTCATATTCATGAAATAATAAATAAATAAATGAATAAATAAATATGTATTTATTATGTTGATCAGTTGTATGTATTTAGTTGTATGTAAATAGTTAATCTCCAATAAGTGTTTTTTCTGCAGTTTAAATAATAATCTGCTTGATTCTTGTATTTTTCGTGAAAATAAAATGTGGTCTTCCTTTAGTTGCTGATATCAACTGATATGTCAAATGTCGTCGTGGTGATTAGAATGCAAAGCAAAATCACATTGAGGTGTGATATTTAGTAGATTTAATAAATCGTGCTTAGTGATTCTCTAAAAATTAACTCATTATTTATATGGTACTAATACAGGGCATCAGCATTGATCGATGATCAAGTCACATTTGAGATTTGGGAAACAATTATTTATAATAAAAAAAATTATAAAACATCTTTAATATATAACTACTGTCGAAATTCGGTTACTATGGTGAAGGGCCAAGGCTAACATGCTTTTTTGTCAGCATTAAAAGGTATATCTTAATTTTATACTGTACTAACAAAACATTTATTATAAAAGATAAAAAAAATATTATATACGGTTCTTTTTTGTTTATATTTTTGTTTAAATAGATCTGAAATCATGGGGTTTCTCGATTTATTTAAAAAGTCTCGTGGCTGCTTGTTGATATTGTCGTTTGACGTTGTTTTTTTTAAATCTTAACTTTCGTCTTCACGAATCGGTGACGTCGAGTTATATTGGAAAAGTAAAAAATAAACTACGATATGGAAGGTGTTCTTATTATTTTTCTTATTCAAATCTGCTGCATCCGTTCTGCTACAACTTCCGGTCATTGGTTGACCGATTTTTAAATAGATATATACTCCATAAACCTTATAATGAAATTTAATCATGGACTTACGCATTGCATCTTCTGTGAACAACGTGCAAGAGTTTCCGCAAGTCAATAACCACCACATCTGTTTTTTCTTACATCATCATCATTATCGTGACAATCATCACCAAACAGTCGTCATCATCATCATGACAATCATCACCAAACAGTCGTCATCATCACGACAATCATCATCATTAGTCGTAGTCGTCGTCATCATAATCATGGCTCATGACAATCATCGCCAGCAGTCGTCATCGTCATCATCATCATGACATCGTCACCAATCGAAGACCTAAAATTCTTCTGGAAAACACCTATTTTGAATCCGCCCACGCATGGATTTTCCGTTCCGTTCGCAATGGCCGGGAGTTTAAGTAGTGAAAAAACCGTGGCGGATTATTAAATTATTATTTAATAATTTTGTAGTCTTTCTGCTGGAGAAAGGAGTGATATTGATTTTTTTTAATTGTCATAATTGTGTACATTAAACTTTTAATAAGAAAACCAAAATAATTTATTAGGCAAAACAACGTTTGCTGGGTCAGCTAGTATATATATAATTTTGGAATTTGTTTCAACCATTTTCATCTCTCTCACCCCCTTATGCGATGGCCCGGGGGAAAATTCCGCTTAGTTGCGGTCATGGTTAAAACCCGCAATCAATACATTACGAGTTCATGGTTGATTTTATGAACGTAGGTTTTTTTTTTTTTTTTTTTTATAATAGTTTATAGTCCTTTACACCATGTGTTTTAAGACTGAAATGTCTGTATGTAGGAAGCAGCTAAGTACTTCCTGTTGTGGATCATAACTTTTCCCTCCTCCTTTCTCCAGGCTTGGGACTGGCTCGCAATTAGCGAGGCGGAGTTGATGAACGTAGGTCTATAAATATTAAATATATCTAAGACACATACATACACACATACACACACACACACACACACACACACACACACACATACACACACAATTCAACTAAAACTAATCTGTTTAGTTAATTATGTTAATGATATTCTTAGAAACTGTTATCTGCTCAATTTTCTGCAAATAGACAGTTTATAAAGCTCTATTATTGTGTTTCTGTGGAGCTGCAGCTGTGCTGAGCGATATGTTTAATTTTATTTTGTACATTATTGAACAACCCGAAATATAGAAATTACTAAATTACAGTCATATGCAATCTGAAACCAGCAGAGATGTAGTGCTTGGTACTCATACTCGTACTAGTACTCGAGTACGTTTTTCAATTACTCGTACTCGATACCATGGTACTCGTACTCGCACTATAAGTACTCGCAGCATTTCTGGAAGCCAGTCTCTTCTAGATAGAAAAATCTTAGATTACACGAAAACGTTTATTATAAAAGATGTTTATATTACAAAAATTTATTTTTTTATGAGCTGTTAAATTAATAATTAATTAATAAATAATCTATGAATTAATAACACGGATAATAATAATAATAATAATAATAATAATAATAATAATAAAGAATCATTTGATTAGGTGCTCCCTTATCGACAAAGTCCATTACGGGAGCGCCATTTTTAGAGGGAGGGTACTTGCAGAGGCAGCCATTTATAGGCGCCTACCCCTTTAGCAAATGCGAGTGAACTCCTTGCTTAAGGGAGTTACGCTGGTGACGCCGGTGAGGCTTGAACTGCCGACCTAACGATTGACAGGCGAACGCTCTACCGCTCTGCCACCAGCGGATAACACGGATCTTTGAAAATATGGGTGTGTGATGTTATAATTGACAGAACCGAAACCGAAACCGAAAGAACGGGTTTTTGCAAGTCCCTCATATTAGGATCGGTTTCATAGAACATATATGCAACGCAACAACTTGAAGAAAAAAAACCTTTTTTAATTTTAAAATTTAATAAAATGAATTGTCCCGAGAGGTGAGTATATACATCTACATTCCAAATTTCAGTTTGATTGGATGACAGGAAGTTTGTTAATTTTAACTTCCTGAAATTGTCCACAAGCAAACAAACAAGCAAGCAAACAAAAACCGGCGGTGAAGTCTTAAATTTAAGAGAGTTAAAAATGTCATTGCACCAATCCGCAGCTTCGATGCTCATTTGTAAATGGCGTTAATTTTTTACTCAATTTTCATTTAAAAAAATCCGGTAAATAAAACTTTAAAACAAAGAGACTGTTATTACCTATGTGGACGAACTCAATGATTTAAAACTTAACCTATATGGATAATATGAACTTACCTAGATGAAATTATAAGTCTATATAATCACTATGGATCAGACCAACAAAGCATTAAAATAATAAGATTTTGGCATTGCGAGGTTGTTATGAGGTTGAAATTAAATCTTCATGAAAGACATATTCTATATTTTTCTATAGCAGCATTTTTTACTCGCGCGACAATTGGCCTAGTTACCTAATTCCTTTCCCCTCCAGCCTTGAACTTCCGTGTTTTCCAAAGTTTTCGAACGTTAATATATAACAGCCAACAGCCTGCAGCTATAAACACGTTTGTTGCTCTTATAAACGGAAAAAAATAACGGTGATGACATAGTTCGATGTCATTATTGTTTATCATCAGTTAACAGATGAAGCGAATTAGTATTTTTTGCATCTAAAACAAGACCTATGCTCTATAATAAAATAAAAAGAGCTTAATACCATAGTCAGCCAATTTTTTCTATGTCTGCCAAGATGTTGCATCACCTATATTTATGTTTAGTATATATTATTCATTACTCAGCCAAAAAAAAAATATTTGTAAGCGCCAAATATTTAAAATAGCATCGGGAAATCCCATGGTTTTAATTTGAGACCAACTTTAACCGTTTATATGTCATATTCTTTATATTTCAATGACTTATACAAATCAAATTTATTTTTTAACATCGATAAAATTAATTTTTCTAGAAAAACGTTCTCAAAATTATTTCAAATTTCAAATGGGTTTTTTTTCTATCTAAAAATAGACACCAGTCAACGATACGAAACCGAAACATCTCTCAACCTGGTTTCTAGAAAACAGACGCCTCTCACTGTAATATATATATATTATTCGCCTGGACCAGACAACAGCTAAAGATACGACAAAAGAAGTTAGCATTTTGATGCATTTTAAATAACAGAATTAAATTAATTCAATTAATTGACGATACGCGTTTAATCTCGTGAAAGATTGATAAATAATCGAACATTAGCTAATTTTTTGACGTTTTTTCAAAGTTTTAGTTGACATTTTGTTACAATTCGCAAAAAGATTACTTTTTTTGTTCGCCTTGTTAAATTTTACACTGGAAGCTTTGATTGGACAAAAAAATAGGTAATTTAATGACTCAAATAATTCGAAAGCTATTAACTTACTAATTCCTCGTCGGTTCCAATTATTATTGTCTGCTGCTGATGCTGTTATACACAACCAGTTAGTTTTAATTATGCAACCTAAATTAGAGATTGTGGAGCAGCCCATGCCGAAGGGACAGAGATTCAGGTGAATTTAATGAGTTTTGTGAATAAAATAAATAAAACGAAACAAATTTTTAAAAGCATAAAACTCAGAATTAGTTGAAATTTAAGCTGAAAATTTATTAATTTAAGAAATAATTAAATCTCAGGTACAAGTGCGAAGGAAAGTCGGCCGGAAGCCTACTTGGAGTTACGAGCACTCAAATTTCCAAGTCGTATCCTTCCATCAGAGTAAGTTTTTGAGTCATTTGTTTTATTTTTGCTTAATCAATCAATCAGTTGTATTTGTATAGCGCTATTTCCATGGTGTTCAATAGAGCTCGGACATGAACTGATAAGCAGTTATGTTTTAAGTCCACGATGGAAAACAGTGAGAGAAGTAGATTTAATAAGAGAAGTAAGAAGAGAGTTCCAGAGAAATGGACCAGAGTAGGAAAAAGAGCGTTTAGTAAAAGAAAAACAACTTGTATCGATTAAATTTTCAACATTATCGTTATCATAATAAATTCACCTTGATCTTTATCCATTAAAATTGCTACAATCAGATTCTCAATCACACTGGTCCAGCAGCCATAGTGGTCTCTTGCGTGACCAGGGACGAGCCATACTACCCCCATCCGCACAATCTCGTCGGCCAGGATTGCAAGAATGGTGTGTGCAGTCTTAAAGTTAAGAACTGCAAAAGTCCAATCGTGTGAGTCGGTTCAAGTATAATATAATTTAATGTGATGTGATGTGATGCCATGCAATGCAATACAATACAGTACAGTACAATACAATACAATACAATATAATATAATATAATATAATATAATATAATATAATATAATATAATATAATATAATATAATATAATATAATATAATATAATATAATATAATATAATATTCAAGTTTGTTCAAGTAATATATTATATTAAATTAACAGCGCTATATAACTTATCAAATAATAATAATGTAATATAATATAAAATTTATATTAACATGCATTTATAAAGATAATTTATTAAAAATCATGTTGAAACTTTTCTAATGATCGATTATAATTAATGTTTTCATGAGTTGGAGTTTTTAATACGTCTACAAAAAGTAAAAATAATAAATAAATTAAGAGACAACGACTAACAACATAGAGCGAAAAATATATAATTTCATTTTGATGACCTTTAACGTGGTGTGAGTCTGGACAGACAGAATGTGATTGGTCTGAACTATATTTGCACATGTGTCAACTATATTTGCACATATGTGAACTATATTTGCACGCCACGTTTTGGTTCTAGGTTATAGATTGTATTACAAATTTTTTGACAGCATGTGTTTTAATAGACTTACATAGTTGCTTGCACTCAATCTAATAATTAAAATTTGTTCAACATATGTATACATCAGAGTACTGCATGAGCCGATTATGTTTCATGTTATGTTAATTATAAATTATATGCTGCCTAATCTGGTGGCTTTCATTTTTGCCTGAGGCAATTTTTTTTAAACATCAATTTTAAACTGGATAATTAATATATATATATATATATTATATATTAATTATATTTATAAATATAAATTTATATTTATATAATCTAAAAATTTCAGACTTGCTAATGTCGGGGTTCAGTGTTGCAAGAAACAAGATATAAACAAACATTTAGAAGAAAGAGAGAAAATCAGAGTTGATCCATTCGGCAGTGAGTTTTTCTTGTGAAGAAACCAAGTAGAATATTTAATTATTTATTATTAAATATACAAATATATATTACATATATATATTTATATTATCGTATGATTACCCGTATATTATCGGGTATGATGTAGAAACCTCTTCAAATATATATATTACATATATATATATTTATATAAATATGTAAAATTGTACATTATTTTACGATAGTAGTTTTTTTGTAAAGTTGTAAAGTCTCCAAGTATTAATTGATATTAATTATTTTATATATTATTATTATATAAAATTAAATATTATTTAAAAATTTCTTCTCTAAAAGCCTGTTTATTCATCTTTAATCATTCTAGACATGAAAAACATGCCGAAAGATTCCATAGATCTTGGAGTCGTCCGCCTGTGTTTCCAAGCCTTTTTACCGGACGCCAACAACAAATTCACGAGGTCGTTGAACCCGATCGTTTCAGATCCGGTGATTGATAAAAGTAAGCTCTATTCTTATTTTTCATTTTTTTACAGCACTCAAGTTTATAAAGTGTCTTTTTATATTTTATATATTAGTATCCTTTTATGTCATATTAAAAATACAAAAATATATTTTATATATTAGTATCCTTTTATGTCATATTAAAAATACAAAAATATATTTTATATATAAGTGTCCTTTTATGTCATATTAAAAATACAAAAATATATTTTATATATTAGTATCCTTTTATGTCATATTACAATACAAAAATATATTTTATATATTAGTATCCTTTTATGTCATATTACAACACAAAAATGTACATAGTTGTGTTAACTAATCGCTTGCTATTTCCTTCGTGGTCATGGTACGTATTCAACAACAACAAATTCCTGTCTGGTAAATAATTTTTATTAGAACTCCTGAATATAGTTATTTTCTAGAAGGAGTTGAAAAATACCAGCAATGTCAGACTTATCAAAGCAGAGTTCCAGAGTTGAACCTAGAGCTTGAGCAGTGGCTTTATACTCAAATCAAAAAACTCTACTACTAAAAATTCTGTTATCATTATAACGTATATTATCGGGCGTATGATGTAGAAACCTCTTTAAAGAATAAATTAAATGATAAAATATTTAAATGAAGTAATCGTGTTTCCAACCGCAGAATGCATACAAGAACTTGTGATCTGCAGGACCAGCATCCAATCGGGTTCTTGTCTCGGAGACGATGAAATGTTTATTCTGTGCGAAAAAATTAGCAAAGGTGAATATGAATTAAAAAAAAAAATTTTCTTTTAATTTTCACTTTTTATTTGGACATAAAAAAAGTTCAACATTTGAGTAATATCAAATAAAAGTAAGATAAGTCTAAAAAGGGAAGAATCCAAAAGGAAAGCTATGCCACTCGTGGATCAACCTTAACATTAAGATGATACTTACATGATGACATTGTTCGAGGAAAAACACAAAGTAATAATAATAATAAAAAAGAGAAAGTAAATAAATAGATAGTGGACACAAATGATGATAAGGAATAAAGAAATGAAAATTTAATATAATTGTATTTGTTTTTAATTTCAGTGAAATAAATGTCAGTTCAATTATATAACTCTTATTTATTTATTTATTGAACAATCATTAGTCAAGCAAACAATTATAAGTCATAATATACAAAATCATTACTGTTCAAAAAGGCACATTCAAAAGGACGCAATTCTTCTTATGGATTACCTATACTAATATAAGCTTAAAATAAAATACACTTGAGTTTAAATAAGTCATTAATAATAATTGGTGAGATTTAAATTTGCATTTAAATGATAACAGATAAATTTTGTTTGCTGTAGTAATCCAACTTCAGTCTTTCTTTAGTCTAGAATCATTTAATTTGTTTCTTACTTACCTACTTGCTTACAATGACTAGGAGTATTCAAAATAAATTCAATGGTTTTTTTAATAGTCAATAATTTTGCAGATAAATAAATAATTTATAGCTAAAAAATGAATGAATTATGAACGCAGATGATATTTCCGTGAGATTTTTTGAGGAAACCGACGATGGAGTTTCTTGGGAAGATTATGGAAAATTCAAATCCATGGATGTTCACAGACAGGTTGGTCTGATTTACTTTATATTAGTAATTTACTTATCAAAAGTATAATATAATTTTCTAATAATTATTATTAAATTAATATATATTTAATAATTATTAATAACAACAATAGAGTCAGTTATGTGCTACACGTGTATTTATTTGTACAGCTTTCACAGTGAATTACATTTCATAGTGAATTTCATTTCAATGAATTACATTTCATAGTGAATTACATTACAGTGAAATACATTTCATAGTTAATTACATTACATAGTGAATTACATTAAATTGCATTCTTTACATTACTCTAGTGCGCCATAGTCTTGAGGACACCACCGTACAAGGACCAATCTGTCAAACGACCGGTAAACGTTTACCTACAGCTTTGCAAACCATCAGATAGTAGTTCTGGAGAAGCTATTAAATTTACATATCAACCTCAACAACATCATGGTAAGTTTTTCTGATGTAGATTGAAAGTTGAAAAAGAGGCAATGTTATCTTTTGAGTTTGAGTTGTGGTTACATGTTAAATTATTTTATGCAATTCATCAGCTTTGTAATTGCAAACACAACATTTGTTAATTTTTGACTCAATTAACTTAAACTTCCATTATTTCACTGGCTGAATTGCATTAAGTTTTAGAAATACCATTTTTGAGAATAATTTTACTTGCAAAATGATACAACATACAAATTTCTTAATAATAATTGTCATTTCAGAGTCAAAAGCAGATTCAACACGAGATACTAACATTCTAGAGCAAGCTATATCTTCTTCTTTCTTTGATGAATTAAATTTACTTCCTAAAGATGAAAGTCAATGGCCTGAACCAACGTCATCAACTAGTTATTCTGACATTCCTCACAATTTGTTAGCAGAAGAAGACAATTGGCCAAGAGCTGAAACGATAATTCAAAACAATGATGTTAACCCGATAAACAACAGCTATATTATCGTTATTACCGAGGCAAACACTTCCAAAAACGATGGCACTATCTTGGCAAGCGAACTTTTATATTCAAATCAGCCAAGGATTCAAGATGTTGGTATTGGCCAAGAATTAGGACCTAGTGGTGGTACCATTGTCGACATATCGGAATTTCAAAATTTGATTGATCTTTCTCCTGCCAGTCGTCATTACACTGAACCGTTTGGAAAAATCGGTACCAAGCGAAAACAAGAAGATCATTTTAGAACAGAAACCCAGCTAAAAAAATGTAAAATTATGAACCAGCCATATCTGCACAGCTGAATTTAGCACAGTACATGTCAATCTTTTAGTTTCAACTGTTTTTTTTTTATAACTTGGAATGTATTTTTTCCTTTTACTGTTATATTTTACTTCGGTTTGAAAAGCATGATCCAAAACTACTTTGGACAAAGGGTTTTCTGAATTCTGTGATCAAGGCTCTCGTTCTTGCAAACAGTGGTTATCTCTGGAAAAGTGTTTTTGTTAATATTTTTAAGGTTTTGAGACAAACGTGCCTAATTCAAGTTGTAACAAAACCCCACCAATTAGTTAATTAATCAACGAAAAACTTGTATAACGCTTTTTGATATATTCAGAACCGCTTATAAACCTCATTCTTTGATGAACGTCGTGTTTTTTGTTTTCCACGAATAAATAAATGTTTTCAAGACAAAAAATGTGTTAATGTTGATGCGACACGAGCTGATGAACTGGCTTTTATCCCGATCTCCATCTGAATGTGCCTACTTATTATTAGGAAACGTGATGAAAATCAAACCACGCTGGTGGTGATGCGGTAAAGCGTTTGCCTGTTGGCCTAAAGGTCGGCAATTCGAATCTCACCAGCGTCCGTAGGGGGTGTGGGGAGGCGCGCACCATAAACAACTGCCTCTAATTGTTATAGTGGTTGTCAGTTGTCTTCTTAACCACTCTAAACCATGTTAATTTATAATTTAATCTAATTTAAATTCAAACCAAGATCACTGATAATTATTATTGTCCAGACTTATGCAAGCTGTATGATTTCAAGTATTCTAATTAAAAGTTGTTTGATTAACATAAAAACAGACAGCGTTTTGTTCAAGGCGTAAATTTAACTTAATTTCACTTTTAGCTACAGTTATTCGTAAATAAATAAGAACATGGCTGCGCTGAGGTATCGGCGTTTTCTTAAACTGTGCGAAATATGGCCTGTAGATGTCAGCAAAGTAGAAGGAAATCGAGACTTAGGACAACATATTAGAACGCGAATTTCTAAAATGTTCAGCAAGGGTGAAATGTCCTTGATCGTCGAAGGTCCAGAGTGCGACGAAATTCACAACTGTCTTTATCGGATTGCTACCAATCACCACAGGTCCAAATACCAACGAGCTGGAAACTTTTCTGCTACTGGGTACGGTCTGAAAGAATTACAGCTTGTCAACTCTTCCGAGGGACTGAACATGTTAAAAGATCCTCCATCAGTTCTTGAGAGATTTTCGATGATGTTTAACAAAAAATGAACTTTAATTGTTTAATTCTAAACTTGTAAATAGAGGGGAATAAATTTACAAATTACTTTGTAGTTTTTTTTGTTTTTTGTTCCTTGAAACTGGTGAAAATGTCTAGTCTAAGTCTAACGGCATGGTCGCTGCTACAATTTTTAAAATAATCAATTTAGCATAATCTAGATATCATAATTCATTTTATAAACCTTCTTTTACCATGCTAAGCTAGAGATGGACGTTTTCTCCATATTAAGTCCCTCCACGGGCCACGGATTCAGAGCAGACTGCCGCTGTTGACCAAGTACATACGTATTCCCACTGTATCTTATCCAGTAATATTAGAAACTGAACAACTCAATAATTTTTTTACAGATATTTGATTAATTACTTTCTTTTGCGTTGTGAAATAACCTAGATATAGTTAACCATATCTATTTATTAACCTTTCATTAAAAAAGCAATTTAAAACTTTGAAAAAAAACCAATTAATTACACGTTGATTATCTGGAAAATAACTGCAACTGCAGTTTATGTAGCCGTTTAGACATTTAATCAAGTAGAGACCCGGGGAACTTTAATGCGAGGATTTTCTTTATAAATATTATAATCCCTGATGAAATTGACAAAATATTATTCACAAGTAAAATGTTCAAAGATTACAGTAAATGAAATCAAATTTAAATTAACCAATGAAACAAAAAGTTCAAAAGGTCGGCTTATGCTTCTTAACTTCAACCATTACGTTGTGTATGTTAATCAGCTCGCTTCTGATTGGATACGAGGCGAACGGCTTCTGAGATAGGACCTTGTGGAATCGATGATAGTACTGAATCAACTGCGTCAGACTTCCCTAATTTCGTGTGAAATTTAAAATCAACAATCATTAATTAACAGCTTTAATATGAATTTTTAAGACATATAAATGGATCATGTGAAAGATGTTTAAACAGATAAGATATCTGTCATTTAACAACCGTGCAGATGAATCTAATAATGTGATTTGAATATTTAAAAGAGAGGAATATAAACTACACACTTGTAATATCTGAGTTCCGTTTTTGAAATTAGAGAAAGATCTCATGATTTCTTGATTTATCAGCTCGATAGCTCTCCTCCAGTCGTTGTTGAATCCTTTCACCAGCTGGATGACTCTTTCTGAGATAATAATAATAATAATAATAATAACAACATGGATGATTTATATAGGGCAGAAACGATCATCACAAGAGCGTCGTAAAAAACATCAAAAATCTCAGATGAACAAGAGCTGTTTGACTTAATGGGTTAAAAGAGGAAGAAAGAAATGTTAATGACGAATTTTAATTATCAAAGTAAGAAAAAGAGCTTTAAAAATCCGTATTGGGATGCTTTATCACCCGATAATCAGAATTTCAAAGTCCTTCATCAGTTTTAAGTAACGAGGAATATTAACAAAATTGTAATCTGAACGTGATTCATATTTAGAATCATCATCCTAATTATTCACAATTCTCTATTATTATTATTAACTGACATTTGTTAGTTGCCTAAAAACAAATTAAGTTTCAAACAAAGCTAATTATTCACATTAATTCTGCTAATCAATTACAACTATGCAAATAGGTAACAATTACTCAAAAACTGACTCTCATTAACCAGATTCGCATCCACGCCTTCCCTGGCTTCGCAGTCCTTGACAAAGGTCATGATCCCCCCGAAGTGCGGGCGGAGAATTTCCTCGACATACTCCTGTGTACTGGTCATCAGAAGATCTTTGAATACCTCGCACTCTCTACTGTTGTCCGTCGTTCTCTCCTTTTTGTCGTTTATTGAAATTTTGAATTTGTTAAATTAACATAAAATATGAATCATCAATTTGTTGATAAAACAGTTTAATGAAATTCGAATTTATTAAATTAACATAACATGAATAATAAATTTTGAATACATTAAAGAAACAAATAATATAACGAGAAGAAGATTAATTAGTAAATATTACGATGATGATGCCGATGATCATGTCGTAGCTGTTGATGAGGAAGACGAGCTGCTCTTTCCTCTGGGAGAATTCTCCAGACATCCTCAGCAGGAGGGAAACTATTTCGCTCTGGAGTTGAGACATCAGGTTGCTCACCTGCGATAATGAACAAACGATCTTATGAGATTTTGATAATGATCATGGTGATGATAATGATCTAGGTGATGACGACGATATTGGTGACAATAATGATTCTGGTGATGATAATGATCTTGGTGATGATTATCATCCCGGTGATGATAATGATGGCAATCCAGTATTGAGAGTAACCTATAATTGTTTTATGTGCACGTAACGCATAAGGCAAGATAAATCTGATGACTTATGCGCTTTGTCAAAGGCTTAACTAAAGTGTCCGTCTGTCTGCTTGACTTGTCAACTAAACAATCATTAATCCCTTTGTGACTTGTCAACTAAACAATCATTAATCCCTTTGTGACTTGTCAACTAAACAATCATTAATCCCTTTGTGATGATAACACTAGAGGATAACACTAATCGAGTTGTGACGGCATTGCTTGAGGCAGATTAGCATTGCTAACATTACGATAATCATGGCTAACAAAGGCAGGCTGCAATGTTAAAATAAACTCGAGGATAAATAAACGGTAATTAAAATTACATAAACCTACCTTTTCATTGGGAGATCCTTCACTGAGTCCAACAATGGCTGCCATAAACTCAGCGTATCTTCTTGTAACCTGAGAAATAGTGATGATGATGATGGTGATAATAGAACTTAATTTGTTATTAATAGCGAAACAACAAAGTAATTGATGGATGGAAAACGAACGAAACCAAAAAAAAGTTTCTCGATTTTTCTCGCATCAAAATTTTAAATTTAGATTCAGTAAGATAAAGTCATCAACATATATATATATATATATATATATATATATATAGCATTTTAAATTAAAAAAAAAACCAATAACAGACGGAAAAGTCTCACATAGTGCGGACTGGCGTCGACGTGACCCATTTTTTGAGGGTCGCACTCGTGGATGGATTGAATGTTCAGCTGGAGCAAGTGGAGGAATCTAGGCTCCATCGCACTTTTCAGCGAATCCCAGTACCTGAGTCCAATGGAAAAGTGGAAAAATGCTTATTAAAATCAGTTCTGTTCGTTTTGAGTTTCATCATCATCAAAACCAAGGATCGTTATCAGTCATACAACTTGTATCATTATCATCATCACAACTTGTATCATTATCATCACAACTTGTATCAATATCGTCATCACAACTTGTATCAACAAAAGTTTTACCTGTCTAGCACAGGTGTACCTCTCTTCTGCATTATAATCTGGAACTTTCCAACAATCTGGATGCACAGGAAAAGGGCAATGGAATCGTAGCACTCTGACACGTAGGCTTCTACTTGTTTCTACGGCGACATAAAAACAGGGATCAGGGATGTTACTATAATTTGCATTTAACAATACCTATTCCTTAGCTTGCTCCCCAACAACAACACAAAACAATCAGCCAAAAACCAAAACCAAAACAACAACACAAGACTATTCTATCAGCAGCAACTCAAGACCATTAACAACAACACAAGACCATCAGCAACAACTCAAGACCATTAACAACAACACAAGACCATTAACAACAACACAAGACCATCAGCAACAACTCAAGACCATTAACAACAACACAAGACCATCAGCAACAACTCAAGACCATTAACAATAACTCAAGACCATTATCGACAAGTGGAGACACTCAACAACAACAATCAAGACTATCAGCAACAAATCACGAAACTATAAAACAACAATCAATCAAGACTATCAGCAACAAATCACGAAACTCAAAAACAACAATCAAGACTATCAGCAACAAATCACGAAACTAAAAAACAACAATTCAAGACCGTCTATAACTGAAGACTACTAACAACAATGAGACTAAGAGTTTTGGAGAAAATGAGGTTGAAAAGCTCAAGTGACGCGGTTCCCGTGACGATGAAGAAATCTTGGAGAAACAGGTGCTCCCTGCAGCTGTTATCCAATAGAGCATACTGCAGGCTTCGAAACAGGCTTTCGTAAGGATACTGATATGTTTTAAAAAATTAATGAAACATTAATTAATATAATTAATGAATTCACAATAATTCAATTGCCGAATTTCATCTTTCCACATTTTTTTTAATAAATTAAAATTAAATAAATAAAGAGACAAATTAAAATAATTTGTCTTAAATTAACTTTTGAGTAAACCAATGAAGGTTATGCCTTAACATTAGAGCACTGGTTCCTTGTAGCAGGTTCTCATGCACCTAGGGTACTTATGCACCCAGGGTTATCATGCACCCAGGGTACCCATGCACCCAGGGTACTCATGCACCCAGGAATGGAGTTTCACCTGCACCAAAGACACATAATTCTTTAATTTTTCTCCCGACGAATTTTGAGATAAAATTTTTTCTTCCGGCATTTCGACATTCGACTTTATAAGCGCCGCACGACATAAAAACGACGTTGACGTGCTCACCTTTTGTACGGAATGCGTGACTATGACGGGTCCCTCAAGCTCCGTCGTCAAGACGCTCCCTCGGTTGCCGAGCGTAAAAACTGTGGATCGATTTTTCAGGGATGGCTTGTTAGAAAAAAAACGTGGAACAAAGCGATGAAGGAAAAAAAAACTGAATTATTAAATATTTAATCTGGAATTTTGTTATCTGGTGATTAGTCTCACCTTCAGAGGAAACACAAGCTTTTCAGGTTTTTATGTAAACTTTCAGGTGTAATGTATTGTAATTTACAGGTGTAGTGCCTTGTATTGTAATGTAACTTATCAGTGCAATTCAATGTATTGTAATTTACACAGTTCTTTATAGAGTTGAAAATGTATAAGAGAATAGATACAGAAAATCACTAAACAATGATTATTCTAAAAAATATTCAAAGAATTAAACCTCCATAAGATAAGATAAGATGCTTTATTAATAATTTATAAAACAATCCCGATTATCATACTAAAGAAAATTATCAAATTAATTTTTTTAAAGGATATTCTTCCTAGTCGTGTCGAGACTTCCCATCAAGTCCTCTTTATCCGCAACTTCCTCAAACTGTTAAAAAGATTTTTTATTTTCATTGGTTATTCATAAACTGATTAACGAATCACTAGCTGGATCACTTAATCAATCAACCAATCACTGATTATTGTAATTTATTTTTCTAAAAAAAACATGAATTTTTTTTAAATTGGGTTGTTTTTTGAATCGTTACAAATTCACATGGCTGTTCCAGTCAGCCATTAACATACTTTTCTTAAAAACCCACAAACATACCTGCTCAATCAATAGATCAATCAACCAATAATCCAATCAATAAACCAACCAATCAATCAATAAACCAATCAATCAATCAATCACTCAATCACCTGAAGTTTCATGAGCCTGGTTGAATAGGCTTTAAAGTAGGAGTAGTATATCTTGCTGATGGTATCGACGTATTCATCTCGAATCTCTTTCGCAACGTTTCTCTCGTGAGACATCAGGAATTCGTTGAAAAATCTTTTTTTTGACAAAATTCGAAAAATATAGTTCAAATAAAATCAACGTTTATTATTATTATTATTGCTAATATTACTAAATAAAAACAAATAATTTATTCTCATAAAATAAAAACGGATAAAGCGGAAAAAAACGACAAAAAAAAGATTCCTGAAAGTTTTGCTGTCACAATCAACATTCATTTTTAAGCATCTGCGTCCCGTTATTTTTTTGGAACGATACGATACGATTTCTTAAATTTGTCTCGAATTAAACGATACGATACGCCTCGATCAATAACGAGGCAATTCCGATACGATATCTCTACTGAAGTGGAAATTTTGTCTCGCAGATGCTTATTCACGTCTTTGTTTTGATCTCGAAGTGAAGTGTGTTATTTTTGCTTTGTTGACAGGTGCGTAAACTGCGAAACCATGTGAAACATCATCCACACATAATAAAACATTAAAATATAATATAAATATAATAAAATTAAAAATATTATATAAATTATAAGGTAAAGTTTAAAATATTATATAAATTATAAGGTAAACTTTAAAATATTATATAAATTATATGGCAAACTTTAAAATATTATATAAATTATATGGCAAACTTTAAAATATTATATAAATTATATGGTAAACTTTGAAACATTATAGAAATTATAATGGTAAAACAACTCATTTTTTCATTAACTCATTCATTTACCTGAATTATTATACAAATTATATGGTCAACTTTGAAATATTATACAAATTATATAGCAAAACAACTCATTTTTTCCTTCATTCATTATCTAATTCATTCACCTGAACTTGAGCATCGCATTCTGCGGAATTTGATAATTTGTCATCGGCTTTCTGAACTGGTGGATCTTGTGGAGAAAAAACTCCCTTATCTTCTCTAATGACTGTGAAACGATAATAATAATAATAATAATAATAATAATGGAATCGATTAAAAGCGCCAGTTGCTGAGCTTCAGATGTGTCCGGAAGCAGCAGTAAAATGATAATACATTAATTTATTACAATTTATTTAAGCCTTTTAAAATCGAATGAAAAAACAAAAATGATTAAAATGATTCGATCAATTGAGTAACCTTGAACTTGAGCTTGTCGAGAATGTCCTTGACATCCAGACACGACCTTGAATTGTTGAAGGTTTGCTGTTTGACGAAGTTGATTTTGTGATTCAGCTCGTGCAGCTGCTCCAAAAAGTCGCGATCGGTCACGCTGGAGTCCATGATTATTCTGAAATAAATTAGAAAAGTCATGAAGTGGGTGGAGCTATAAATATAAATTAGAAGATTAATGAAGTGGGTGGAACTATAAATAGAAGATTTGCGTAGTGGGTGGAGCTATAAATATAAATTAGAAGATTAATGAAGTGGGTGGAACTATAAATAGAAGATTCGTGTAGTGGGTGGAGCTATAAATATAAATTAGAAGATTAATGAAGTGGGTGGAACTATAAATAGAAGATTCGTGTAGTGGGTGGAGCTATAAATATAAATTAGAAGATTAATGAATTGGGGGGCTATAAATACAAATTAGAAGATTCATGAAGTGGGTGGAGCTATAAAATAGAAGATTCATGTAGTGGGTGGAGCTATAAATTTGAAGTCACGAAGTGGGTGGAGTTATAAATAAAAGTTGTGAAGTGGGTGCAGCTATGAATTGGAAAACTCGTGAAGTGAGTGGAAATATAAAAAAAATTAACTCTTTAAATAATTTATTGGGAAATAATTTTCTCAACATAATGACCTGTCCAATCTAATTTGGACCCGGCTTGACTTCAGGTCCGGCCTGGACCGGCCCGTCTGAACACCCTAAAATCACACAGCCCGGTCCGTGTGATTTTACGCACTCCAACACAACAAAGAAATGCACACATAATAATAATAATAAAGACGACAATTTATATAGCGCAATGTGCAGCAGAAGCCGCTTAATGGGCGCTTGAATGCCAACACATGCATGCCAAAACAACAAACACCGGCAAAACCAACCTGATCATATCTTCGGATACCACCATTTCATCGACAAACTGACTCAACTCTCCCTTGACTGCTTGTCTGTTCTTCAACTTCAAGTTCATCTTCACAGACTGTTCTTGTAGAGTTTTTATCTCACTACTGATGCTGCTCAAGTCTGTCTGGAATCCTCTCAACATTTGCTCCATCACCTGGCGACGAGGAATAAAATTATTAACAATAACAAAATTGATTTTGAAAAAAAAAAAACTATTTTATTCGTGTATATTTTACAAACCTTAAAACTCTAAAAAATTATTATTTCAATTGATCATGATTTTAATTATATTTTTATTTCATCTCTATTTTTTTTATTTTTTTTATTTTGGCTTTTCGTAAACCGTTGCGGTTCGACAACAGTTGGAATAAAGTTAATTTGAACTGATCAGGATATTGGCAACGACAATTAAAATGATGATTTAACATATGATGCGTTCGTGCAGATCCTGAAGTCTGATAACAGTGATATAATGAATGAAACGAACGAGAGGAAATGAGAGAAAAGATGGAGATGAGAGAAAATAAATTTGGCTATCCTTAACATAGAAACCGTGGTAGTCATAACGATAAGAATGAAGAATGTCATCGAGTCTGCAATGATGACAAAGATAGCAAACAGGATTTTGATGTCACAATGAAAAAACCGGTCACAAATCTACTTCTAAAATTTCGTCACAGCTTGAAATCTGTTTGTGCAGTGCCGCGATATTTCGACTCTCTCTGATGTCTTGAGTCGAATTTTCACGAGTTAAGAAAAGCATCATTTCATTTATGTAAAGATAAACAATAATTATAATAAAAATATATTATATATATAACTGTATTATAATTAAATAATATAACAATTATATATATATATATAGAATTAAATTTCTATAGGATACAATCACCGATGGAAGCATTTTCAACTTTTACAAGTTCTGCCTCGACTTGTTTCGAGTAATGTCGCAAGTCGATACCCTGAAAATAATAAATTAATAAAATATGTCATTGATCACATTAGGATATAACTGATTACATTAAGATGTCATTTATCACATTAGGATATCATCGGTCATATTAAGATGTGATTACATTAAGATGTCATTTATCACATTATGATATCATCGATCATATTAAGATGTGATTACATTAAGATGTAATTTATCACATTATGATATCATCGGTCATATTAAGATTTAATGAACCATATTCAAACTATAGATACAGCTCATTTCACACAGACACAGTAATGTTTGAGATTGTTAACACATTATTTAGAATGTCTCAGTGATTATTATGTCATGTTACAGAACTTAACTAAGCAATCCTTGTATTGTATAATTATCATAATTATTAAGTGGTTTATTAACTGTACCAAATATTATTTGAAATACAATAAATAAATATTTGCTTGAAACAATCCTCTGCTTTTAATTATAATAAAATAATTATTGAAAGAAGAAAATCACCTTTTCTAAAGCATCCCTCACGATTTCATCTTCGAGATTTGCCTGTATGTATACTGTTTTAAAAAAAAAGATTTTATGTTATACTTATGGAGTAAATATGGCAATCATTAACAACATTAAAAGGTTGATGTGGTTAGAGAAAAGGTTCGTAACGTGACTACTGTAGGCCAAAATCGTCAAAGTAAACAATTACCATGAATATTACAAAGTTAGTAGCACGAATCAGCCTCCCTAAGTTTTACTTAAGTTACTTAACTGCCTAAATTAAGATTTTAAAGTGAAAACTAACATTTCAATGAAAATTAACAGAGTAAGTTTAAACGTAAATGTTTTTACAGCTTAGTCGTTATTATAGTATTTATGCAGCATATTTGACAGACCTTATTTATAGGTTTGTAGTATAAACAACTTTAATTACTATAATAAAGTGTATTTATGAAATCACTTTTTACTTTTTCATAAGTAAGAAGATAATATAATATAATTATAAGGTAATTTTTTTTTCCTTAGCTGACTGGGCAGTTGTTAATTACACAAGAAAAAACTGTTACTACACTGCAAAGTATATAAGCTAAGCTGAAAGAATTAGACATCATATTATTTTATTTATTGAAAGCAAAACAACCGTCAATTTCATCGAGATTGTACTCGTCTGATACTGCATCAAGATCTTCTGCTGAAGCAATGTCTTCTGAACGAGCATCCTAAGAAACAAAAAACAATTTTTTTTCTTAAAATAACGAAAATTGATGTTAAAACAATTAAATATACACACAGATTAGAAAAAAAGCTACCATATTTACATTGGCACCACTGTAGTCGTCCATTTTCACAACAATAGACAAACAACACTTTTATTATTATATAATCTTTTAATACTTAAATCTAATATTTTTTACAATAAATTTTGTTTTATTTAAAAAAAATTTTTTTTGATCACATTTTGTAGCAAAATAAAAAGGAATAACTTGTCGTCTCCTGTTTCAATGTAGACAATGTAATGAATGGAGAGACGTTGGTGGCGGAGGTTGTGGTAACCTGCTAACCGATTTATCATCATTATGTAACATTCAGCAGTTTACCTGCAGTATTGAAAAAATAGTTCTTAGAGTAGAAAACCGGAAATTATTAAAAATATTTTATTTAGTGTTACGGAAAGAGTCAATTAAGTTGTTTTCTCAGCTGATGACTTGCTACTATACTACTTACTGATGCCAAGTCTGGGCAGACAAAGAAGTGGGTGCAGGCGATAAACAAGGTATTATTAATAAATATGTTAGTTGTTTATTATGTAATTGTTTTACGTTGTTACTTAAACAGTTTTTTTTATAAAGTTTTTTTTTTAATATCCAGCAGCGAGAATATGATTGTTTAGTTTAATTGGTCAATTGTTTTTTTTTATATTTTATTTTATTTTATAATAATTTTATAGGTTTGCTATACTTGTGTATGTTTGAATCATTGGTGGTTTGAAGAGTTTTTTTTTTGGTTTTTTTTTTATTGATTGATTTGTTAGAGGGTATTTTTTTCAATCACAGGGACTTACTGTGCTTTTATATGATTTAATGTTTGATCTGTTAGTATTTCTGTATCCAAGGAATTATTATTTTTTTTTGAATGTTTGTCGCTACCATTGATGCTCTTTCAACTAGATGTAGCCCGTCAAAAATGACGGATTTTGTCAAATCTCATATATTATTTTGGGATTACAGCACCACCTTTTTTTATCCTTGGGACTGACATCGTGCAATTGCGTAATAACTCTTATTACATGACTGCGCGCGCATTTATTTTATCAACTGCTGACTGCTGACCACCGCGGCCGTCGCGTTATGCGAAATTGCTAACATACATACATACATACATACATACATACATACATACATACATACATACATACATACATACATACATACATAGGAAATCATGTATGTAGATTGCTTCTTCTCTTCAGTTATCTATGCTTTTGCTGACTTGTTTGTTTTCTTGTGTTTGTTGGTAAATTATGCTTATAGTCTTATGGCTTATAATTAAGTATGCAAGTTGTAATTTGCTGATTTTAGAACATTTTGATTTAGTGAATTTTTTGCGAGTACTTCTGAATGTAAGAAAAGTTGCTGTACAAATTTGTTTTATTGATTGATTGAATATGGTCATTGCTTATCCCAAAACACCGCACAAATTAAAATTAATAAACTTTTCATTTGGGGCATTAAATTATACATTTTTTTTTATTATCTGTAAAACGCGTTGACGAGCCATTTGAATAATAATTATCTTAATCATATTTTTTAGACATAACTTTTAAAAAAAGAGGTTGATGCTTCTCAGGGCTCAATTAACATAATTAACTACTTATAAAGCATTCTGCAGTTTCTTTTAACTTAAATTCATAGTTCAGTTGAATTAATTAGTAGGCCGCATGGTCTTGTAATACTCGTAAAATAGAAGTAAAGTAGACTTACGGTTGCCGGGTAATATATATTAGATTTAAATAAAAGTAGATTCACATGTGAGTTAAAAAGATTATGAGTTTATTTGATGATTTTACTATTTATATTTTTTCTTTGATTGTGAATGAAAAGAAGTTTTTCTGATTTTTTTGGAAAAAATGTTTTTGAATAAAATTTTTTTTTTAGAATTTAGTGATACAATTTCTGAAAAATTTACTTCTAATAATAATAACAGTTTATTATTTAATTTCAGTATCTGAGAGAGAGAAAGAGAGAGAGAGAGAATATATCATAAAATCAAATAACATCTCATCTGATTTTTTGTATATACTACTACTACTATTACTACAACTGCTGTATTTGTAGTATAATAGCAACACAAAAGTTTAAATAATTTCCTTTCTGAAAATTATTGAAAACAAAACAATGACAAGCTCAGGTGGAGCTAACAATTTTCTCCGGTCTATCCGATCGACCCCCGTCATATCCGGGGCTGCGGCTCCCTACCAGAACCAACAGCTCGCCTTCCAACAACCGTTAGAGTTTTGGAATTTTAGAGAACCGTCAGTATCCAGTAGGGAGGGGACTCCTTCGTCTTCATCGTCTCTTCGCGGCACGCCGGCTTTGGAAGAGCTTCCCGATCGAGTCGTTCCCGTCAAGAGGGCGACCAGTACGGAAAAGAATTCGGGCGGACAGCAGTCCGTCGATGCCATAAGAGAAGCTGCCGTGAGTGTTAACATGTTTTAGTCAAAGTGGTGCTGCTGGTGGTGGTGCGTGTGTTGAATTGAACAATTGACGATGATTTTTAAAGGTGGTAAAATGACGATTGCATTGTATATGAGTTGCTGTTTGTTTGTTTGTTATCAGTTGATTTAATTGGTTAATTTGAATTTGCTTTTAAAATTAGATTTTAATTGGTATCTTTTCATTCGTTTGTTATTGGGTCAGTGGGTGGGGCAAATTCCTTGAATTGGTTTTTGATTTAGTTTTGATTGGAAACTGTTATGGAGCAAATCAGTGAATGGACTAGGAAGTGTTTTAATTGAATTCATAATCTTGGGAGCTCATTTTTATTGTTTTGCTAATTTAATTATCTTTATCTGTAAGGAGGATGTAATCATTACTGGTAATTTTTTGTCCTTATTCAAGAATCTTGTCAACACCATGCCAAGCCAAGTCATCATCATCATCATCATCTTCTTCATCATCATCATGAAAATTAAACATACATGTGCAATTTTTGGCTTTCCTGTTTTAATTCATTTAAAAACTTTCATGTGGAATTTGATATCCTTTTGAGGCCTGGATTGTGATTTTACATAATTTAATTTATTCTCTCAATCATACAGTAATATGAAATCCTCTCATTAGCATAATTATATTTAGAATCTAAATCACTCACTCCACGATGATTAACTGGATTATTATGTGGATTCCCATTATCTTATTCTGTCTCATTATATTATAATAATAACCATCTTTATTATCAGTTATTCTCATCATATTATGTCTCATATTTTCATATTATTATTGATAATTCTCATTTATCTTTTTATCTATTCTTTATTACCAATTATTTTGTGATTTTTTTATGGCTTATTTATTTGTTTATTATTTTTTATTACTTAATTATTTTAATTTGTCATCATCATTCTCATAGCCTTCATTATAATATTCTTATCATCATAATTAATAATCATCCTCATTGTCGCTATAATTCTCATCATTTTTCCATCCTCATTATCATATTCATCCTCATTATCATATTCACCCTCATCATCATATTCATCCTCATTATCATATTCATCCTCATTATCATATTCATCCTCATTATCATATTCATCCTCATTATCATATTCATCCTCATTATCATATTAACCTCATTATCATATTCACCTACATCTTCTTATCTGTCATTTTTAGTACGTCGGATCTTTTCCCGTTGATGAGTCAACCCAGGAGGCCCGGGCTGAATACATAAAGAAACATCTATCCGAAAAACTAGTTAGTCACCATTATGTTATAATCAGCATATCTGTTTTCTATGCGAAACATTTCTTTTTGTAATTATTGTTTATTATAGTTTCTAATAGTATTATATTCGTTGTTATGTGTGCATGTGAGCACACTTCACACACTGCACACGAGTTTGGTGAAGTTGCAGGTGGGGAGGGGGATGCTAAAGTGGGGCAGCTGTAGGTTTTAAAATACAGAATTTTGATTGCTGGATCAGTTGAAGAATTAATATAAAGATAAATGAATTTAATTTAAACTTGCAATAAATCTGTAATCATTAGTTCTAATATTATATAATAATTTTATAATCATTATAATGACTAGGTCTGTTGCCAGGGCACATTTTTGCAAAAGAGATAATTTAGCAGGGATATCATCTCCCTCCAATAATGAGTATTTGGTCGTAACAAATGCAAATTATGGTTGGGAAAAGTGCCCCCGTCTTGACCTAGATACCTTCTTAATCAGCTAAAGAAGTGTTGAAATTTCTGACGGGGGGGGGGCATCCATCCACGTCCCCTCCTGTGGCTACGGGCCTGATAATGATTTATGCGAAATAAATATAGTAACGTATGCACGATTATATCATGTAATTGTAAAATATGATAAAACGAGTTTGCATTCACTGTTCAGAATGTCAGAATAGCAAAGCCCGTTCTTCTTGCCATTTCACTGTCGGGTATCAAAGTCTGCTGTGGCTCTGGGGAGGTTTGTTCAATTTTTTTATTTCTCAAAACATAAGATGTGCGTGTGCATGTGTGTGTTCATTGTCTTTTGTTTATTCTCAAATTCTCTGATAATATACGGCTGCTCTCGGTATGGCAGCTATCGTTAGAGAAACAGAGTACTTATAGCTGAAAAATGGTGCTATAAAACTGTTAGCTGATAAAAAAAACCGTACTGTAGTACGGTTAGACAGTGTTAGCTTTCATTTCTGGTGTTTTTTGTTTGTTTACATTTGGCTCGTGACCTTGACAGTCGTTTTATCTAAAGCAGGCCACAACTTTCGAGAAATCATTTTAACCGATTCCTAATTCAGACAAAACTCTCGATCCAATTAGTCCTCGATGAATTATGTTAAGTAGCAAATTATAATAAGTAGTAAACTGTGATAAGTAATAAATTATGTTAAGTAGTGAATTATGATAATAAATTATGTTAAGTAGGAAATTGTATGTATTTCCATTGTGAATTAGTCTTTTAATTATTCTTTAACGTTTTGTTATCTCTCTCATATTAATTATTCATTAGACGGTCTTTATGGCGCACGCCTTGAAGAGAATTTCGTATGCCACGTGTCAACCCGAGAAGTGCCAGTTCTCCTTTCTGGCCCGGGAGCCCAAGGCACCGACCAACATCCAGTACTGCCACACCTTCTTGACAAGACGGCCCTTTGAAGTGAGCTGCAGTTTTGTTTTTTTTCTTATTTTTAATTTATTATTTTAATTTTTAATTTAATAATTATTTTTAGTTTATTTTAATTTTTAATTTAATAATTATTTTCAGTTTATTTTAATTTTTAATTTAATAATTATTTTTAGTTTATTTTAATTTTTAATTTAATAATCATTTTCAATCTGTCTTGAGAGACCTGATAGAAAAAAAACAAGAGTGATTGGTTTGTGGTTTATGTCAGTCAGATGTATTATTACACTTCATCTGCATTGAATTAACAGAGAGTTAGTTATTAACAGGCCAAATCAGCTTTTCATTCTTCATTGGTTGATAAAAAATGAGTACCAGATTGGGTGTAATAGGGCTCGGCACTTTTCGATTTCGGATACACGTACGGGCTGTTCCTAGGCTGCTGAGGTGTAATTCACGAAAATGGTGCCTTAATGCTAGGACCTTGACCTTTGTTATTGATAGATGCTGCACCAAAAAACTGTGACATGTTAATTTCGGAAGTTGCCTTAAAATCTTTATTGGTGATTTTAGGTAGAGGGTACAGAGATGTAGTCAAGAATTTTTTTTTTGCAAGACCAAAACCATATTTTTGTTCCCGAGGAGTCTAGAGACCGAGACTTTGTTTTCGAGGACTACATTACCGAATGCAAACATTGCCGACATTATTTTCAGGCTGAAGAACTCAACAACATAGTTGCAAACGCATTCAAGATGGCTTACCTCCAGCAGCAACAAGTGCAACAACCACTCAACGCTACGACTTCGTTCAACAACCTCATACTGAGCCAGATCGACAGGCGAAGCCAGGAGTTCAAGCTGGCAGACGATCGAAAACATGAGCAACTGAAGAATCAGTTCAACCGCATCTCGACCCCGAAGACTGATCTCGTCGCCAGAGAGCGCCGAGAAAGGCGGCTCAGCAGCGGCGGCGGCAAGAAAAAGAACGGTTTGAAAGAAGATTTCTTGGAATTCGACGACGGGCATAGCGAGGAGGCCATACTGAGTTGGGTGGGTTGTGCTGTAGTTTTTTTTTTTTAGAAGGTTGAGTAAAGCTTTTTTGTGTGTCAACTGACCTAGTTTATTTTAGGCCATTTAATTCTTTACAAGTGCAGTGGTACTGTTCTTTTAGGACCCTGAAAGTGTCGCAAAAATCCTGTCGTAAAAAAGCACGGGGTCTCGAATGGGGGAAGGGATAACCAAATGAAGATATGTAATCAATTCGTTAGCAAAAAACGGTCGGGAATGAGAGGGGGTCGTTCGTGGGGGGCGGGTACCACTGTACTCTTAAATCGTTCTAATTTTGCGAGTAAAACGAGTCTTGTTTAGTGAATTTCAGTGAGCATTTTATAAATCTATGTATTTTTATCGATCAAGAGACCATGCTTGGGATAGATCGATTGATTGATTGATGAATGAATGAAATGATTGATTCGTTATTAATTTTCCATCAAGGCTCGCAATGCAGTGGAACGTCTCATATCATCATCGACCGCTTCTTCCTCTTCGCTCTCTTCCAAATACGACAACACCAGCTGCAACAACAACAACAATAACAACAACAGAAACCTCCCGGTCTCGTTCACGTCTTCGTCGAGCGACAGGATCTCTCTGCTGACGGAAGTATCGAATCTGTGCGGGACGACGGACGAGCTATCGGCCATCGACGATTTTCTGTTCGGCCTGACCAACCAGCCGGGCTCCCCCGTGTCGGCCATCAAGGATTTTGTCGAAAGAAATTTCGTTTCGCTCTTCGGCGGGGAGGTGGCGTACCAGGGTTCCAATATTATGACCTTGGCACGCCCTCTTTTCTTGCAAATGACCCCGCACTGTCGTCTAGCCATGCCAGAAGATCTCAGTCCTTTAGAATTGGAAGATCAAGTAAGCTACCTACTAGTTTTTTTTTCTCTGTAACATCAGTTTGGTATTTCCAATTGAATTTTAGGTTGTTGTTGTTGGCTGTTAAAGTTTCAAATTAAGTTTTTCTTTTAATCATTTGTTGCGTTCTCTGTACAGAAATAAATTTAGAAGCTTCATCTGTGTTGTCGGAACATTTTGGTTATAGTTAAGCGATAAGCATTTTGTTTTAAAATGCAATACAATACAATAAAACTGTCATTTATTTAGCTACACTCCTAAACAAAACTAGAGTCTTGCGCGAAGTACAAGTAATGATTGTCCTCGACTAACAATTGATTGAAATGTAATATTACAATAAGTATCGCTTTTTTTTTGTTCACGTGTGGTCGATTTTAATGCCGCGCTCCGACGCTTGTTAACTTCCAGCAGCTCCTCGAGCCTTCCGCGTCGTTTTCGGCCCGACAGACTTCCGGCAGGAGAAAGTTTACGTCCGGAGAAGATGCGGACGGAGACGACGAAGAAGAAAGACCTGGAGACGATGGTTTTGATGATGATCTTGAAATGAGGATGGCCTCTACTATTGGCGGAGGGGAAAAGGGAGGACTGTCGAGGGAAAGGTCTCTGGTTACCATCGGCAACAACGTGGAAAATCTGTCGAGAGAATATTTTAGCAAGTATGCATTTCTTTACAATTTTTTTTTACAGATTTCTGTATAATATTAGTTTTAATACCCGTTGCCTAGAAGCCTAACAATTGACTAGCACAACGTTAAATATTGTCGAATCGTCTTTTTCTCTAATATAATTAGAGCTTGACTTGATGGAGATATTCTGCTTTCGACGTGTTTTTCCGATCCCGTTAGTAGTCTAAGCAAGCATACATAATACAGAATGGTTCTTACTCTTATGTGCCTAAAGTTATCGTACAATGAGGTATATTTGTAATTTAATTAGATTGTCTTTTCTATGTACCGTCCAACCAACTGACCCTTTAAGACTTGGCAAGATGTTATTGGGTAGTTTGATTCATCAAAATCAGAGGTCATATTTGTCGGATTTTAGAGATAATCAATGTAGGCTATTTTTTACTTAATTACTTCCAGATTGTTGGTGTAAAAGTAAACAAATTAGAAATGATTTCTTCAAGTTTCAATAAACTCAAGCTTGCCAGTTATTATTATTATTATTATTATTATTATCTCTAATAAAAAGTAATAAGAAGGACGTATCAATCCGAATATCGAACAGCTATAATTATTTGATATAGATGCCTATAAAAATTACAATAATCAATTAAAATGGATAATATTCAATTAAAATTTATAATGATCAATTAAAATTTATAATAATCACTTAAAAATTATAATAATTTATTAAAAATTATTATATGCAATTAAAAATCCTAATAATCATTTAAAATTTATAATAATCAATTAAAAATGTTGACAACCAATTAAAATAATTAATTAAAAGTTATAACAACCAATTAAAATAATTAATTAAAAATTATAATTATTATTATTTTCTTGCTGGAAGGAATGGAAGAGCGGACGAGTTGAATGATTCCAACCTCAACGAAGCAGCGTGGTATCAACCTGGAGTGCCAAGGTGAGCGTTTTTTTTCCATTTCTTTCCCGTTTTAATGCGACTTTGACCTTCGAGCGACTGGCAGGAAGGTCAGACTTGAAGAAAGATCATCAGAGAGATGCGTATATTGAAAAAAAAACTCTACAAATTTAAACTTGAAAATCTTTTGCACAACCTTTGTATATTTTGCTTTAAAATATATATATATCTAAGAAACAGATTTTTGTGTTTTTGCATAGGGATGTGGCTTTGAACAAGCTTCTGCACCAGGTGAATGGCACATTCGTGGTTCGGGATAGCTCCACCCATATGGGCTGCTACGCCCTGTCAATCAAAGTGCCAAAGTACGACTCGCCAAACGAGATAACTCATTATCTCATCGTCAGAACACCGAGGGGTACATTCAAAATCAAGGTGAGTCTGTTTTTTTGTGTGGTGCTATACACGTATGTGCTCAACATGTGTGTCAAGAATAACTGGATTGTGCGACATCGCAGTTCCATCCATGCCAAAATGTGATGAGCGTTGATGGTTTCGGAGACGTTCTAGTAGCTTGTGATTTATTATAAATTGAAACCCTGGATCGGGACTTGTGGAGGGACCTGATATGGAGAAAACGTTCAACCTTAGCGTGGAATAGGGACGTTTTAAAAATAAATTCTGATTATGATGATGAAGCACTCTAAATTAGTTAAAAAAGTTTTTAAATAGGTACAGTTAGATTCGTGTTTATTTATATATGTACATCAATGCATTTGTATTTGATTAATTTTGATTTGCTTATTTCTACAACACTGGAACTTGATATGTCATAAAGTACACAATATTATAAAGTATACAATGTTATAATTAATGTATACAAAGTCAAAAGTATATAAATGTTAATATTAATCCAGATTATAGTATATAATATAGATATTGATGTAAATAAATTTCTCAATAATTACAGGGGTTAACAAAAGAATGGTCCTCATTGACATCTCTTGTACTGCACCATACCATCATGAGAGAGCTCCTACCATGTCTACTGGTTCTCCCTTCCAAACAGTAAACCCCGTACCGGCCGCAATCCAATCGACCCCGCTTCCTCAACACATCTTCACCTCTCTCTCTCTTTGCGGGGATTGGAGGGTTTTTAGGTGGCAATCGAAAGTTGTTGTATCGCGTCGTTCGTAGTCAAATTTTTTCCCCCCGTTTTTCTCTCACTTTTTCAATGACGGAAAACAGCGTGTTCACATCTTTTTTAGGATCTTCGAATCAGGTATCGCTCGCTTTATCTCTCGCTCTCTCTCTCTAGTTTTATGCGGGTCGTCCGCACGTAAAAAGGAAGGGTATTATTACGTCAATTCTGTCGATTCATTTCCGTGCGAGCTTTGGTTGCTACTCGAGAAACGAACGCAATCCATGTGATAGTAGATGAAAAAAGATGGTGGTGCTAGCATTAATTCTTAACCCGAACTGGATGTTTTTCAACATCCTAGAGTAGTGGGGGTTACATTTGAGTAAATATGCACACGCGTTTGTACGTACTTTGTGTGTGTATTATTTCTGTGTTTGTACGTATTTTGCGTGTATTACTTCTGCGTTTGTACTTATTTTGAGTGTATTATATCTGTGTTTGTACGATGTATTCCATGTGTGTATCATACGATGGGTTGTTTTTTTTGTTACTTACCTTCTGTTCAGTTATATTTTCGTTCATCTCCAATAAGAACTACTGCTGTCTTATATACTCTAATTTTTCGTTTCTGATCAAACAAACACTCGTGAATAGTCAATTTTTTTTCTTTTTTTTGTTTGTTCTATCTTTGTTGCCGTACGAGTTTCTAAGAGACAGAAGACAATCACTATTCATTCAATGTAATGTAACGTTTACGAAATGTGACATTTCTTTCTGTTATATTTTTTTATTTTTAATAATAATATGAATTGATTTGATTTTTAACAAAAATTATTTTGCAGATTAACGAGAAGCTATTTTAAATAAAAATGTCTATCTAGTTAATTATATAATATTTATTTCTAGTGACCTCCGTCAAATCGTTTTTTCTTGTATTTTGACCATTTCAATTTTTCTTTCTCTCCAAAGTTTTATTATTTTGACTTGTTTTTTTTTTTTTTTTAAATTTAAATTTTCACTCAGTAATTTCATCTCAAGCATCTTAATAGGACAGTCTTTCTGCCTGTCTGTCTGTCTGTCTGTTCGATGATGATACAGAGATGTCTGCAAATCTGGATTTGGATTTTCGTCGTCGTTGCTGTTGATCCTCTTCTCGTATACATGCCAAATATTTCAGACGATATTCTTTGGTTACGTTAAAAGTTGGAGTTGAGACACTACTACACTACTGATACTGCCCTGTTTTATCTTTCTCTATCTCGGACGTTTGCAATCGATCCAATTTACAGACGTCCGATAGTAGAAAAGAATCGTTGATACTAGCTAGTCCCCTTTGATCTTGCTTTATCGTTTCCGTCGTGCTTCTGGCTTTTCTTTCGTCGGAATATCTTCCAGATCGATCGTTTTGATGCGAAAGAGGAGAGCGGCCATTTTTTTTTTTTTTGAGAAATTTGTTTGATGACGTAGCAGTCCTAACTTGGTTGGGTCTTTCATTTCTTTGATTTTTTCTTTCCTGCTTGATTGAAAGGTTATGGGTAAAATATTTAGGTTTTTTTTTAGTTTGAGATCATCAAATCTTGTTTTTTTTACTAGTTGAAGTCACTGAAGAAAACAAGCTTTAAAAAAAATTTTCTGCTAAAAGAGTTCTTAATTACATTATAATTTTGTCACCAAGTAATTCTATTATTTAAAAATTCTGTAACAATTAATAGGTTAAATAAACTTTCCCCCCATTACAGTTTTTTTTACACCTGGTGATGGGCATAAGCTTCTTAGCTTTAATGAGTGCATTCGGCGAGTTTTTCTTTTTCTTTATATTAGATCTTCTATTTCGTTCGTTCTCTGATTGGTTGGTTGTTATTATAGATAGTTGGTTAGTTGTGTCATTTATTTATTTATTATATACATGCAATTCTATGCCAATTTCTTTCTCTGTCTTTTTTGCTATTCTGATCCCAGTTTAATTTCAATTTATTGATATATTTCACTCGTAGAAAGATTCATCAAGTTGTTCGCTTCAATGTTAAACTACTGTTAATATCACACAAGATACATATTTAAATCTTTCTCAGTAGACAATTTCACACGACGTTTTTAACGACGTCTTCTCGTTTGAACGTGTATGCTGAATGTAATGAATGTCATAATATCTTTTAGTAAGTAATAATAAGAACTACATTCATGAGTAATAATTATTTGTTATAGTATGATTATTTTATGATAATAAAATATTATAATGATGTTAAACATGATTCCTCAGTAATATATAGATTATGATAAGGACTATCCATATTTATAAGAAATAATTATATGTATATATTTTGTAATAATACATATTAATGAATGCTGAACGTATTTATCTTCGTAAGAGCTGATCATCAACCTTAATTGTACGTATCGATAATACCTTCTTTTGTGCATTCACACCACCCCTTCCAAGGATGATATCAATGACCAAAATAGCAATTAATTTGCTTGTATTCTGTATTAATTAAATGTCTGTTTGTAGCCTCGCATGGGCAGCGACCCTCAACCTTTTGTTCATACGGTCGCCGGGGCAGCTACCCTCAACCTTTTGTTCGTATGGTCGTAGGGGCAGCGACCGACCCTGAATCAGTCTTTAGTTGTAGAAGATTTTGCTGTTAATTAGCACATCCCCTTTACAGTTGAATTTAAAACAGACTTAATTGTGTTGCCTCGTGGGAAATCCCGATCTACTTTTTTTTCCGGGTTTCACAGTTTTCTGGTTCCGACTAAGAACAACGTAAAGTTCATTGCTCGCTAGCAAAATAATATGTGCTGAAAGAAGTTTTCAAATTTCACGTTTTCTTTCGTAATGTTCTCCGTTGCTTATCTCTTATGGCGATCCTTCATTATTTATGTTTCAAACAAAATTAAGTCTTGTTTTGTTAAGAGTGAAATATGTTTGAGGATTTTTTTCGATATTTTTTTATTAATAAACAAATTAATTCTCGTTTTAAGCTCCTACTTATTTTGTTATACGACCCAAATAAAATGTCATCATTTAAACGTTTAAATTTACACAAATACATCTTTTTAATCATTTTTTTTGTCTTCACAGCTGAGGTGTCGGGCACAAAATTATTTGTTTTTATTATTAATTTACTATTCGATTTGTATCATTATAAATACTTTTGATGATTTATTTTTTTATAGTAAGACAAATTTTAATAATAACAGCGAAAATAATTATTTTTACTCTTTTGCTCCTGCTACCTACATACCTACCTACCTACTAGTACAGTGCATCAATACTTTTAATACTAATAATAACAATATAAAATAATTTTTTAAATAATGAAAAATAACCTTTTAATTAATATACAATAACTCTTTAAATATTATACAATATTTGTTCCACTAAATTGATCTTCTGTGCACATACATGCATACACAAATATACATAAATATATATTATTACATGCATACACACATATACATACATACATATCACATATTTTCCATAAATTCCTGTAGGTTTATTACAATTTGTTCAGTTTTTTGTTTTCTGGTCTTGTATAATGCTTTTTATATTTCCTCTAGAATGTTTCAAACCCGTTAACTCCTCGTAACATGCTGCATGTGTACCTCTGTATGTATGTATGTATGTATGTATGTATGTATGTACCTCTGTATGTAGGTATGTATGTATGTATGTATGTATGTATGTATGTATGTATGTGTGTGTATGTATGTACGGTACATGTGTGTGTGTACAGATGTTTTAAATTTAAGAAAAAATAGACACGCTATTATGTTTTCTTCTCCGACACTGTGACGCTTGTTTTATTGAATTAAAGAAATAAAAAACTTTGAAATATTTCTGGTAATATATTCGAATTGAACATCAAAATGAAGAAAATAAGGCATAAAAAAAGCTTGAATTTAAATTTTAAAAAAAGAGTACAAGTTTAATTTAAAAAAAATACAAACATCAGTGTAAAAATTAAATAAATAAAC
Organism: Erpobdella octoculata; assembly: GCA_963978895.1. Lineage (NCBI taxonomy): Eukaryota > Metazoa > Annelida > Clitellata > Hirudinida > Erpobdellidae > Erpobdella > Erpobdella octoculata. The sequence continues at coordinate 201,684 of OZ022245.1, read as the reverse complement.
TTTGGACAAAAATGCAATCCCAAAAATTGATAACATTTATATCAAAATGTTATCTCAAAGTTGCTTTTTTTAATTATTTGGTTACATGAATTCCATAGAAACAAAAATTGAGAAAAAAAAATGGTTTAATTAATCGAACTAAAAAAAGCAGAAAATTAGGTTTTTCTAAGAAGATAAAAAACACTTGAACAATCATATATCTTTATAAATTAATAAATTTAAATAACTGCTAATAAATAAAAATGTAATTATACAAATTAACGATGTAACACTTTCGATCTTTGGTTTCAGATCACAAAGTGCAATAATGCTGCAAAGGTATATCGCAGAGTGGAATGTTTTTCAAATGACTTGCTCTTAATCTCTCTCTAATGTCGATGAAAGAAAATGTTACAGGAAATATGATTTTTGTTAAATAAATAAATTAATTAATTAATATATTTATATATTTAAAAAAAAATTCTACCAGGTTGTATCTTTTCAAACTCGATTGACTGATAAACTAGGAAGCTTTTTAGCTTAAAAATGCTCTATATTAATTATAAATTATGCACATCTCTTGAAGCGACCCTCCTCTGATTTCACATTCGGCACAAAAACAGCAAAAAATAATGACGGGCACTAACGTCTCTTCACCGCTCCGCTATATACTATTTAATGGAAATCACAAAATGCGACTGCATTTCGTAATAACCTACGAGATAGATAGAGATAGAAATTTATTTAGAACCAACCTGAGTGTCATAAACTGTTCATCGGTCGGTGCACGAGTTTTCGACCGGAAAGCACTCTGACAACTTGGAACTTCGCACGTCGATTCGACTTCGACGGTGTATCTTCCCGGACCCGGTTGGTGCTGATTTAAATTTATCGTAATTTATCAGTAACCTACCACTATTTTTTTTTTTTTATTTCTCTTTCACAACTCCTTTTCCAAGACAAGTCTTGCTCGAAGACGAGAAAGGGTACTTGCAGAGGCAGCCATTTATAGGTGCCTACTCTTTTAGCAATGCGAGTGAACTCCTTGCTTAAGGGAGTTACGCTGGTGACGCCGGCGAGGTTCGAACTGCGGACCTAACGATCGACAGGCGAACGCTCTACTGCTCTGCCACCAGCGCCTCAATCTAGGTCTGTACTGTTTTACTGTGTGTTTACAATATACTATATTACATTACTCTCTAAACTACTAAATTAACTAATCCGCTAAATTATAAGGAAATATAAAATACATTTATTTCTATACAGTACAATAATCAAGGTTTAGCCGAACAGTATTAAGCTAGTATTAATATCTTAACTCTACATACAGCCTTGTCAGCAGAGTCTTCCAAGAATGAAAACACTCGTTTGGAAGTCGAGTTGAAAGCCGGTCTTCCGCTCTTCAGCGACGATTGGCACAAACCGATCTTGGGGGCGTGCGGGGCTCGTTTGCACATCACCGGATGGGGTCTCTCGAAGTGGGCCGGCCCTGGCTCGTCCTTTATAATATAATTATGACATCGATAAAGATGGCGACGAGAAAATAACTATGAAGAAAGAGAGAGAAAAAAAATAGATCAAGATAAAAAAAAGAAAAAAACTTGCAGGATCTCTAGGAGCGTGCGACAGGTTGTCAACGACGATTCTCTCTCCGTACTTGTTTGGAAACCGAGCGGCTTTTCCAAATTTTCCGTGATAGTTGTTTTTCGATAGGAGTTCGTCCATACCGGACTTTATGTTGTACTTTGTCGGACTCTGGAGGTAGTTTCTTGTCTGGTGCGGGAGATATTTTAGTCTAAATTATTTGAAAATTTGACAGTTTTAATCCAAAATCTTGTTTTTTTTCGAAAAAGAAATAAATAGATTTTTATTTTACTAACGTCAGTCCACACAGATTTTGCAGATTTCTCTCCCCACGACGACGTAAGGATTTTTCCCAGCTGACACACATCTCGGATGTTGTACATTCCGGGAGCTAAATCGGATTGCTGTGTACAGAATATTGTAAAAAATTATTGTAAAAAAGTACAGGTACCTTTATTCCTCTAAAGAAATATAAAACTAGCTTTAAAATTGTTCTTTATCTCTAGTTCTACTGAACCAAGATATAGTTCTGAATCTGTGATGGAAAACTATTTAAAATAAAATTTTTTCACCAAATAATTTAATTCACCAAACGGCATCCGTCAATCTGCCGACTTACCGACCGCATCTATTCGTTCACCATTTCATTCATCTGCACATACAAACCTTTGGATTGAGAGATCGATTGACGTTCCTTCTGATATTGAAATCTTGATAACACCTCCTGAAGTACTTCTTTTTGGACTTGTCGTTTGGATTTCCGTACGTTCCCGGACCCGGAATGTCGTCCTGCTATAATAATAATAATAATAATACGGAATTTATCAAGCGCCAAGGCACGCGACTGAGGCGCCCTCGGTTAACCTAAAAATTGCATCGTTCAAAGGCTAATTTAAAATAAAAGGTTTTAAGTTTAGTTTTAAAGGAAGCGACGGATCCACAGTTTCGAATTTCGGCTGGCAGTGCATTCCAGACGATTGGCGATGCGTGTCGAAAGGATCTCGCACCGATATTGTTGTTAGCTTTTGTCTGTGCAAGTTCAGGAGCTGTGGATGAGCGGAGCGGTCTTTGGATGGTTCTGTTGTGAAGTTATATAATCCGTCGAGAGTAGCCGAACGCGGTTTAATTAGAAAAAAAAATAACTTGCTATTCAGAAAACAAAATAGTTACCTGTTTTTAATTCAATTTTTTAAGAAATAAAAAACTTATAATTAATTCTAATAAAATGGATTATATAGTTATATATAATTGAACAAATAAAATTTGTAATTAAAAAAAAACAACATAATTTTTAAAGAAATAAAAAACTTGATTATAATTAATTCTAATAAAATGGATTATATAATCATATATAATTGAACAAATAAAATTTGTAATTAAAAAAAACAACATAATTAACACATCACTATTATAAAACAACCACATTATGCAGTACGAATTCGTTTATGCAATATAAAATTGGTCGCATTAAGTTGCATAAAGTTGCATAAGCCAAACAAAATAACACGAAAGAGAATTCATTCAAATCAGTGCATAATTTTTAGGTCATATAAACACATAAGTAGCATAGCTGAGGGTCGCATAGGGTAGGCGAGGTCCTACTATTTTATCATTATAAATGGACAAACAGCAGAAGTTATGATATAAGTCAAGAAGTGACCCTCACAAGTACCTATATAAGTAAAATAATTGCAATAAGGAAACTTATTTTAATGATTATGACAAAAAATTATATAATGATATCATCATTAATAATCAATTAATCAATATTAATTTATTAATAATGATTTTTATTTATAATCAAAAACCAGCTAACGGCGGCCATCTTTGGAAACCGAGAAGCTCTGGAAAGATTGCATTTCTTGAGAGGAAGTTGTCTTTTGCAGCCCATCCTTTTCGTCAATTCATTCAAATCGAGTCCGAAATTTTTTTGAGGAGGCTCAAGTTTTGCTAGTTCCGCTTGCTAAAAATAATGTTTTATAATAGCTACAAATTGGCTTCAACTATGAAAATAAAAAAAAAACTTTGATTTGTAGCTATAATAATAAAAAATTGTAGAAAAAAAATTTCACAACTTTTAATAAACACAAAAACGAGTTTCCGACTTTTTTCTTGATCGTAGAAATCAGAAAATCGTGCGTCGGAGTCCTTTTGATTTCCAGTGCCTTGCAAGCCAGCATGGCCATTCTTCTTTCAAGACTGGACAAGTCATCTTCGTACGCTCCTGGTCCTATGGCACTGCTCAGCTAAGATCAAAAAAATTCCAGAAAAACAAGCTTTAAAAAAAAAGATTAAATATTTGAGCAATAGAATCCAACTGTTGTAGCTGAAATCAGCATAGAAATACTCTTTAAAATGTACATTTAAGTATTTTTATTAATGTATATTGTATGTATGTATAATGTATACTCTTTAAAATGTACATTTAAGTATTTTTATTAATGTATATTGTGATATTATTGCAGTCATACTCTTTAAAATGTACATTTAATTATTTTTATTAATGTATATTGTGATATTATTGAAGTCATACTCTTTAAAATGTACATTTAATTATTTTTATTAATTTATATTGTGATATTATTGCGGTCATCTTCATGAAAGAATTAAATTCTGTCTGCTTTGGTCAGTATCCATGATTAAGCTGGTTGACTCTTTTCAAATTAAGTCTTACCAGAGTTTCCAGACACCTTTATTCCGTGCCATTTAAGTCGTATTTTAAGTCAAACTGTCGGAAGAAACTGAATTTCAAAGTTTTCCACTCGTGCCTAAACAAAACTTACTTAAGTAATTAAAAGGCCAAAAATAAAATGCATTAAGGTATTGGTTTTTTTTTTTATTAAAAATGTACGCAAGTCTAAAATACTTTTGTCATTGCTAGTTAATATTCTGCTAAAAATCTCAACTTAAATTTAACCATATAAGATAAGACAAAGTTTAAATAATCTAGATTCTCTAAACCAGTGTCATCTTTAGTGACAGTGCAAGGCCTTTATAAGAAATTAATTAAAACAATTTTTTATCTTATTGTAGAATTCAAATTCACACTTTGTATATTACATTATATCACCTGATCTTCTGGTATGTGTCCACTTCCGAACCTTTATTGCAGAAATAAATCAAACCTCTTTAATTTTTATGTTTAAAGATAGGAACGATTAAGAAGAAAAAATATACCTAAGCCTTAATCACAATTGAAAAAACAATATAAATTATTACAATAAAGTTTTATTAACTATTAATATTAAATGATAAGTCATTTAATAATCATTTTGCGTATCCGAAAGGGTAGGATAGAGGATGGACATATTAAAAAAGCAAATAATATAAACAGCAAATGCTATAAAATTTTAACGAAATACTTTCTCGAAGCTGAAAATAAATTTGATTTTTCTCTGACAATGATATAACTCTCATCTCCCTCTCCTCTCCGATGCATTTTATCTTCACCTTACCCAGCCACCAGACAAAAACGCCGATAACTGGAAATGAATTCAAAACATGATGAAAACAAAACAAATTCCGAAAAAAAACAATAAATATTATTATCAATTATTTTAAAAGGTTGCGAAATAGAAAAAAACCTAAGACTTAAATATAAATAATAAGTTTATATTTAAAAACTGTATGCCTGCATGAGTTGCTATTTTTTAATATTTACGCGTTCTGGTGCTGATTTTTTCATTCAATGAAACTAAATAATTACTAAGTAAGTAAGTAAGTAAATCTTTATTAACCAGCCTGACAATGACGCACAGCGGTTACTGATGTTAGTAATTTTTCTTTTACACTATTTGAGGTAACAAAACAAATTTTTGTAAGCATTTAAAATTTTGAATTTTCTTAAATAAATTTTAGTTTCAATCAGGCAATCGGCAATCCTCAGTAAAATAAAAAAAATGAATGAATAAAAAACAAAAAAAGATTCTTGAAAAAATAAAAATGTTGTAGCCAATGATAGAATATCTTTCAAGGCTGAGTGTTTTCATTGTAATTTTTAATCGGAGACTGTTTAGTTAGTTAATTTATTGTATGATCTTCTACTGCTAATCATGCTTTTATATTTTCTGTAAAGTCTCCTTTTTTGCTAAACGTTTTTTTTTTCTTATTCTGGTCTCTTTCTGAGTAATTCTTTTCCGTCTTCTCTCACTATAGTTATATGTCTTCATCCCTCATTTCTTTACGCCAAGGGTTGAAAACCTTCCATTTCAGTCAATTTGTAGCCGATCACTTTTGAACGCTTCTTCGAAAAAAGCGCTATTTAAAGTGAAATTGATTGATTGATCGAATATGATTTAACGTGTTATCCAAAACTTAATGGCGCAATGTGCACACAGATTAGGTTGATCTTCTGATGTAAGAAATTACTATAAATTCGATTAAGAATTACTGGACTGATTCTTCTAAACGCATCCGATTTAGGCCCTCGCCCCGGTTCAAAGGTCAAACCCCGTTTAAAAATTATTTGATATTTACAGCGACAGATTCGCTTGGAGACGCGATGTTTTTTACCGGAATCATTTGACACGCGCTAACTACGGGTAGCTCCATACAGGCTCATTCCATCTTACTCAACTCCATCAAATGACTTTTTCTACGGGCAGCAGCTCAGGAGCTGCTACTGTCATTGTGGTTAACACCGAGATTCGCTTGTTGTTTCACATGTTGGTATTTATTGTTTACAATCACGAGTAAGCCAGAAGCTGTCATTAATTTCATTTGAGACTAATTCTTATTTCAAGCATATCTAAGAAATGGACCACGTCACCACGATATCTATCGCTTTACACCCCCATTAGTTAGGTATACTTGGCATGCGAACAGGCCTAAAAAATGCTAACTAGTATAACTAACTAACACGCCTCTTAAAATAGTTTTTCGAAAAGAAGGTCAAATACACAACAGTCTGCATTTTTTAATGTGAAACGTGTCTGAACTACAACCCGGAAAGGAAGTGAGCTACGTAAGCGTGTTCCCCAGATATAAATATATATTGACAATAATAATTATATAGCGCTTTTTTTCAAGACAAGAGCACTCGGTCATCCTCGAACTTCCTAAACAGAAATTTCTTTAGACCAAGCCGGGATACCATGAGTGACTTTGAAATAGGTACTTTTCCAAAATTTTTGTGAAAATCTTAAACACTTTTGCCTCCAAAATTAGCTGATGAACGGGGGCACACGATGTGGGTTCTCCAACTTACTTTTTTCTACAGTCCCAGTTTTTTGGGAAAAAGTGTTGCGTTTCAATAAATTTTTTGAAAAGTATCTACGACTAGCTATCCGCTATTTTTGGAAGAAAATACTTATAGCATTAGAAAAATACATTTTCGGAATCTTTGGGTTGTTGCCCCCCACCCCCTAAGGTTTTGCTGAAATGACGCCCCAGCAGAAAAATAGTCTAGCAGATGGATGCCTAGTGATAGTTGAGATGAGTCAAGTGAATTTTATGCTCACAATTAGAAACGGCTGTTGCATTTTTTAAATTTCGTTTATAATAAGGAGAAACTGAAAAAATGATTTAGGACGCTGGTACACGCAAAACTTAAATTTTTAATGACTTCTTAATTATAGCTTATTTAAAACAAGTGAATCGACAGTATATACAACTACGACGGCATAAAACTAACTGAACAAATGAGACCACAACTGAGCCACTTTATTTCTTCTGTCGCGCTTATTATGTGGTGTATCTAATAAACGCGAATGTTTAACATTTTTTCCGCCTTGCTGTACCTAGTTGTGTTGTGTGCCATTTCTTGACCCGAATAATTTCGAGTTAAACATAAACATTATAATTTAAAAAAACAAACAAAAGTCTATAAGCTTGTCGTGAGTTATTTTTTGAAGTTTTTAATACTGTAACTTTTCAACTAGCCGCCTGCCCAGCTAGGCATTATAATAAATCGTTATATGTTCGTATACTGTAAAACTTGATCTTTGCACACTGACTACGATTTTGGCTAGAGGTTATACCAGCGTAGTATAGGTCACGTTGTGATTTATTCTTACTAGAGAGATGTTGAAACGAGATAAAGAAGAGAGAGAGAGCATTCACTAAATGAGTCGCTGTTCTAAAACTAAGCGAATTGTTTAAGAAGCGAAACTTTCTATTTAAGATAATGAGAGTCTAGTTGGACATTCTCATTATAGCATCACTTTTTTCGTTAGAAAGTGGTGTGTAAGCTACACACGAATTTGCGTGTAGCTCGCTACTAAACGAAACTGATATTAAACGGGCGTGTTTTTGTTCTGCAAGATTATTTCAGCGCGGTTGTGATAGAGACCGCATATGTATATAGAAGTTATCGTTTAAAAGAGATATATAGTGCATTGCGAATGCAATATATAAGAGTTATTCAATAGTACAGTCTAACGCTTTTAGTAGCAAACAAATAGATATCCATAGTCCGTTAACGGTGATATATTATCGTGGTCCATGTTTTCGTCGGATGATAAGAAGGCTCTTCCCAAAAAACTTTTCTGGTTCTTCATAGCAAGTATAATAGCAAGTGGTATATAGCTATATCTCGTGCTTGGTGCTGGGAAAAAGCCGTTGACTGCTTAACATTAAATGATTTATGGTTTCTTACCATAAAGCGAGCTCTGAAAAGAAAGAAATAAAGTGCCTGGCTCGTGTTTAACGTTGAAAATTAAAGAAAATTCGTCTGCTATAATTTTCCGCGTGACAGAACAAAATGAGGACTTTACGTTTAATAGAAAAAAGCGTCAAGAATTTAAACTTGACGCTTTTAAATAGAAAATGTAATTATAATTTTTTTCTTTTATAAATTTTTTATTGAAATATATTGAAAAATTATAAGACACTAAACATGTTTGCTTAAAAACTGGTCGTACGATATCGGATCACCCGCTACTGGTCCGACCCTATTTTCTTTATTTATCCAATTATAAATGTTAAGTATATCGCTTCGTTGATTCGATTGCATGCCTGGCTGACGACGGGAGATTCCTGTCATTTTTCTAACCAATTACAAGAAAATCATTTATTTATAAAGTTATATTAATTATTTCATTTCCGTTCTTTCTTTCTGCCACGTGTGTGTTATCCAGTTTTCACCTGTTCGAGGATGATGATGGCGAACAACAACGGTACAAGAGCGGACGACGAAAGCATCATCTTCCATCCACCTGCTGACATAAAAAAGAATGCCCACTGCAAGAGCATGGATGAGTACTTTAAGATCTACAAGGAATCAGTGGAACGTCCTGTCGAGTTCTGGCAACACGTTTCCAAGGAGTTATACTGGAAAGTTCCGCCATCTACCGAGAAATTTCTCTCGTACAACTTTAACGTCAACGATGGTCCTGTCAATATAAAATGGATGGAAGATGGTGTAACTAATGTTTGCTACAATGTTCTGGATAGGAATGTTTATGAAAGAAATCTGGGAGATAAAAATGCATTCTATTGGTGAGTTATTTTAATTAATAATTAATTAGTTTATATTACAATATAATATACTTTATCTACTTGCTTATAAATATTATGATACAATTATTTATAGTTGAAATTCTATGTGGTGTAGTGTGTAATTTAGAAATTAATGAACATTATTTCTTCCATAAACAATGTCTGCACAAGAAGTGTTTTTTTTTAAATTAAAAAATTATGTCAACATTTTAAAATCGCAGGGAGGGAAACGACCCGAGTGACACCATGACGATTACTTACGGAGAACTTTTGAAAGAAGTCTGCAAGTTTGCAAATGTTCTCAAATCAAAAGGTTTTGCTAGTTTGTTTTTACATTCATTGATGTTATCATTCATTAAATGTTTTTTTTTATAGTTTGTGATCTGACTGTAGAGAATTCTTAGATCACCTTTTCCGTCATTGATTTCTCAAGACAGAAATCAACCTTTAACGATTTACTGAAACAAAATAATAATTATAAAAATAATATTATATAATTTTTTTAATGTCAAGGTCTCAAAAAAGGCGACCGAGTAGCTATTTACATGCCGATGACAATTGAACTCGTCGTAGCCATGCTGGCTTGTGCCAGGATCGGACTAGTCCATTCAATCGTGGTGGGTGTCAACGTGTTTTTTTTTCTCTAACGGATTCAATCTCGGTGTCTATAATTAATTAATTCATTTATTGATTTGCTTGCTTGATTGTTACTACTACTATCATTAACTACATGTTTTTGTTGTACGTTTTGTGTTAAAAAATTGATAATTTTTTTATAACCAACGAATGTGATTGAATGTAATTGATAAAAACATTGTAATCTTTATTATTTAAAATCATAGCATTGTTGTCATCATCTGGATACATCAATATTATTTAAATGAATATTCCAATATTTTCTAATTGTAATTTAAATTATCGACTAATTAAAGAGAAAACAACATTTTTTTAAATTTGTCGATATGACGATGACCTCTTCAGTTTGGAGGTTATTCGAAAGAATCCTTGTCCAATAGGATCGTGTCAGCTAAGGCCAGGGTTCTAATATGTTCAGGTTGACCTAGATTGGAGAAGTTGTTATAATGTGTTTTATTTATTTATTTATTTATTTTCTTATTTATCTTCATTAATTTTTATTTATTTTATTAGTGTTTAAATTATAAGTTGGTTTAATCGGTTTTTTTGTTCTTTTGGTTTTATCAAATGTTCACTCATTTGTTTACTTGTTCATTCACTCTTTTGCTCATTAACTCAATAAATCATTCATTAGCTCAATCATTTGCTCACTCATTCACTCAATAACTCGCTTATTCAGTCATATTAACCCACTTATTAAATTTCACATTAAATCACGTATTAACTCAATAAATCACTGATTTATTCATCAAATTTTTCATTTAATTATTACCACAGTCATTCAATAATTAGTTAGTTAGTTAGTTAATTAATTAATTAATTAAATTATTTTTTCATTTCCTCTGATCATGCGCTTAAAAAAATTATATTTACCTTTCTACCATCTCTGGAGTGATTTTTTGAGTGCTCTGTAACAGTATTATTGTTTACTGTTTACATACAAAAAGAAATACCGATTGCTTCAAAAGCAAGAGCAGTGTGCGTGCGTGCTTGAGAGAGATAAAAAGAGAAATGAAAGAATTTTTAGCCGGTTTTTTCTATTTGGAAAAGTGAAACCAGACTGTCTATAACCATACCTTGTGGAAAAGTGAAACCAGCCTTATCTTTCTATAAAAACCTTGTTTGCAATACACAAACCTTTATGAGCTGTTTTGCCTGAATTGATCCAATTCTTGTGGTTATGAGTGATCTCATTACCTTGTTTTTCAACCAGTCTGCGGTGGTGTTAAAATTTTGTACAAATACCTCAGATTCGTTTACGACATTGGTGTTAAATAAATTTGATTTGATTTGAATAGTTCTTATCAAACCAAACTAGCATTTTAAAAAAGATAGATTGATAGAGAGAGAGAGAGAGAGAGATCGAATTGTATTAAAATTGTATTTTTTATATAAATTTATCTGCAACAACCAAATGTATACATCTTTTACCATTGTACTATGATCATCAATTATCAATAGTCAATTATCAGTCATCATTGTAGGAGAAGATTCATTTATAAGTTAGGTAAGTTTAATTAACAGTGATATGGTTATGATACATATCAGTACCAACATTGTACTTTCTGTACCCATGTGAGTGTCAGTAATACCAATACTTATAGATGGTACTAGTAGAGTTGATGTATAGGTATTCATACCCTAGAAAGTTTGTTCATTGGGAACTCTCAAGTAATAATGATGATGTCAATATCATTGTTGGCTACAACGGGCATGTTAAACTATCTCTAGAGATAAAGTGTAAATGATTTACAAAGAATTTGCTATTGACCAACTAAAAGATGAAAGTACAACAATTGATCGAGTGAGTAAAAAATACTGTTAGAATGTTATTACTGGTTTCTTTGTGTAACTGTACAATAGTGTACAATGAAGGTTCAGAATGTGCACAGTGGTTATTTATTGTGAATGTACCTGGTAAAGATGAGTCTTATCTTCATTAGGGGGGGGGGGCGGGGTAACCATCTTAGAGCATTTTGTTATTTAGTGATAGGATATCGTGTTGATATGGTTCTGATGGGGAACTGTGTTTTTATCGACAGTTGACAGTTAATCGACTTAAATTGGAAAGTCGATTAACCTGCGAAGAAGTCGATTATCCTGCGAAGGAGTCGATTATCCTGCGAAGGAGTCGATTATCCTGCGAAGGAGTCGATTATCCTGCGAAGGAGTCGATTATCCTGCGAAGGAGTCGATTATCCTGCGAAGAAGTCGATTATCCTGCCATTCGATTAACCAGCGCACGCTTTGCTGTGCATGACAACAAAACGCATCCGCATGGGTCGATATAGGTATATTAACCGAAGTTATAATTGTCTCTGGTCTATTTAAAGATGGCTGCTTATTTACTTGGTGGTGTTTTTATATAGACTGTATGCTAAGTACTACTATATCAGCATAATTGCAGTATTATTATCTTAAATTAATTTAAAAAATTTCTGAATTTTTAGTTCAAAGTTGGTAATTTTTATTGATTAATAATTCTGTCGCTAGAGTTAAATGCTAGATGACCGTAGGCAAGTTTCTGCAGCTGCCCACAAGGCACACAAAGGAAATGACCGGAGGCGCTCTATAATTATTCATATTGATTAACAACTGAATATTCATAGTGCATAGGCTACTATTGACTGAAGTACTTTTCTTTGTTTTCTTTATGCTGTAACTTTTACTAGCTGATAGGCATTGGTGTGTATGCTCCATCGACCGGTCTCAGAATGTCCAGAAGAACATCGGACAACATTTCAATTTTTGCTGCAAAAATAGAAGCAATCAAAATAGCTCTTAATCTATATGAAAATCATTTACTTTCATCAAATGCATTAGAATCTGATCCACTACAAAATCTTGTAATTTTTACAGATTCTTTAAGTGCCGTCAAAGCATTAGACATTTGTCACAATTTTGCAAAATCTCACTACCAACAATCTGTCGTACAAACTACAACTAATCTTCAGAAATAGGAACGTTGTATGCAAGTTGGTCTGGATTCTAAAGCACGCTCCACATCGACAAACTAGATACGACCCGACAACATAACACAGGAAAATCAGATCAAATCGGTCGATGTGAACTAGTCACGCACACACCCGACACTACTGGCACGTTGTAATCGCGTGTATTTTACATTTTGACCCAGTTTTTTCCCCAACCAATCACGAGAAAGTATGTCGGTGAAAGGTTGAAAATGGCAGCTTCATATGCTTCATCCATAGACATCTCTATGGCCTCATCTATATTATCTATAGTGTTTGTATATCGAAATAATAAATTATTAATTTAATTTAAATTATTTTTTCAATTTTTATTTTTATTATTTAACAGTTTTTTTTAAGACAAGTACTTTTCTTCAAGAAAGTTCTTAACGCTGATTCGTTGGCACTCGGCAAGCTTGATAAAACTCAGTCTCATGTATTAAACGGGGAAATACATGCGACTGGGTCAAAATCCAGGCGTGCGGAGTCGCAAGTCGCAAGGCTATGCCACATCTACAAACTCCGATCGCACTGGACGTGTAGGATTTTATCGGGTCGCGTCAATTCAAGTTTTTCGATGTGTAGCGTGTTTAAGCCAAATTGGCGTGCAGGGTAATGAAACTGCCGACGTTCTTGCCAAAATGCAGATCTTTGAATTTTAACTTTGTTTAACCACGAACTAGGTCAGGTCAGATGTCCATGACGCGCGGATTGGCTGAAAGGCGGCCAATCGTATTGGTTTAACAGGAGCTGGCTCTCGCCACTCCGTCGATTCAATAATCGCACCCGGGCGACGCCGGGTTGCCAGCTAGTATACATAATAAAAACTATCAGTACGTAACGATAGTACAATTCTATAACTGAAAACGTGGGCCGCATCAGAGAATGTGAAACAATCAGGACCAACGTTTTAAACTATAATTTAGTATTTATGCTAAACAAATGTAAAGCCTGAGAATGTTTTTTGTCTTTTTTGTAGATGAGATAGATGGTTATTTTGTGTGTGTGCCTTCTGGGCGTATACAGGAACTTGCCTATAGCGCGTAACTCTAGCGACTGAATTAAAACAAAATAAAAAATTTAAACTCAATTCAAAATTTAGAAAGTTTTAAAACATATTTTAAAATAATTCAGAAAAATTTCTAATATGTCTTAAATATAGATACTGCAGTACCGTGCTGATATAGAAGTGTTTAGCATATAGTCTATGTAAAAACACCGCCGAGTGAATAAGCAGCCATCCCCCAAATAGACCAGAGAGTTGAATGGTCACTCAGGCTAATATAGCTATGTCGACCCATGCGGAAGCGTTTGTTGTCATGCACAGCAAAGCGTGCGCTGGTTAATCGACTTGCAGGTTAATCGACTCCTTTGCAGGATAATCGACTCCTTCGCAGGATAATCGACTCCTTCGCAGGATAATCGACTCCTTCGCGGGATAATCGACTCCTTCGCGGGATAATCGACTCCTTCGCAGGATAATCGACTCCTTCGCAGGATAATCGACTCCTTCGCAGGATAATCGACTCCTTCGCAGGATAATCGACTCCTTCGCAGGATAATCGACCCCTTCGCAGGATAATCGACTCCTTCGCAGGTTAGTCGACTTTCCAACTAAAGTCGATTAACTGTCAACTGTCGATAAACCTTACAATAACCGGTTCTGATGATGATAGGAATAATAATAACAATGATAATGATAGGGATTACTTGAGGTAAAAGGTTGATGATGACAATGATACAAATGATGATGATGATAGGGATGGTGAAGTTGATGGTGATGATGATGATAAAATGGAAAGGGAAAAGGAAGTGACTACGATGAAAAAAGATCAATTTAGTTTTTTTGTTCCAATTTTTTTTCTCATTTGAAGTTGTAAATTATTTTCTAATTTTTATTATTTAAAAAAAATTTATTTCAGTTTTAAATTATTGGATTCACATTGTACTCATTAGTTACCTCTTAGTTAAACTGCAAAATTTATTGATATTTTTTTATATTTTATGTAATTAAGTTTTAATAGTTTCTTCTTTTATTTTATTCAATCTCGGTTTTTATTACTTTTTTTTCATTTTCCGTTTTAGTTCGGGGGATTTTCCCAGCATGCACTTATGGACAGAATTATCGATGCCAAAAGTAGAGTTCTCATCACTTCAGGTAGGTCCCACGTTGATGAATTTCCTGCTACAAATTGGGGATTGATTGTCCTTATGTTTTACCTGGATTGCAATGCCAATAATAGGTAGACGGTTCCAAATTTGGCAAGTGGAGAGATGGGACTTCCAATTTTCTGTTTCTAACCTTTCATATTTTTTGACTGTGGCATGCTTTTATAATATTAGTATCAGCATTGATGCTGATAAGGCTGGACTTGATGATAATTAATTGTACTGATGACAGTGAGCCAGATAATGAGGTTGCAGCAGATACAGTTTTTGTTATCATCATCATAATCATTGTACTGATGAATAAATTATGATAAGAATTATGATGGTAACAGCCACAAACGTGGCTGTTACCATCATAATTGTGGCTTATCATAATAAATTATGATAAGAATGATAAGAATTATGATGGTAACAGCCACAAACGTGGCTGTTACCATCATCGCCATCATCATCTTTATCCCATCCCATCCCATCCCATCATCATAGCTGTTACCACATTTTGATTTAAATTATTGCACATCATCACAACATAAATCACATCCACCAACATAAATAGAGTCACTTTGTGGATATTCTTTTTTTCCTGTCTGCCATTGTTGACTGCAACAACAAAGTTCCTGCCTTCGAGATGTTGTTTTTGATGTTTACAATATATTAAATGTATTTTTGATGTTTGTAATATATTAAATGTATTTTTGATGTTTATAGTATATTAGATGTATTGTTGATGTTTTTAATATATTAAATATATTGTTGGTGTTTATCATATATTAAATGCGTCGTTGATGTTTATAATATATTAAATGTAACATTAATGTTTATAATGTATTAAATGTAACATTAATGTTTATAATATATTAAATGTAACATTAATGTTTATAATGTATTAAATGTAACATTAATGTTTATAATGTATTAAATGTAACATTAATGTTTATAATATATTAAATGTGCTGTTTTTTTCTTGACTCTATTAAATGTGGTTTTGTTTTTTTTTCTGGAATTTTTTTGTTTTATTTTCGTTTTTAAATTTTTTTAATTAGTTTTATAAAAATTTCTCCTGTGTTTAAGTTTAGAAATTTTTTAAAATTAAAGTTTACGTAGATTTATAGGTATAATTTAAATATTTCATGCAAATTAGCAACACATGCTTATTCATAAAGACCTATTAACATAATTTATCCAGACGGTGCATGGAGAGGTGATAAAATCCTGAATATAAAAGATGTGGCCGATGGAGCAATGGACTTTTGCTTGCAAAAGTAGGTCATCCGTTGAATTGAAGCATCATTATCATAAAATATGCTTGTGGACAAATTATGCGATGTTATTAATTATGCAGCTAGTTTTGTAATTATGCAAAGGCTTACAGGAGAGCAACAACAAAAACATAGCATGAAATGACACATTCGGGGATGCAAGTTTCTTGTATGTTGTTGTTTAATTGTATGTTGTATGATAGCATATACAATTCATGGATGCAAGTTTTTGTATGTTGTTGTTTAATTGTATGTTGTATGATAGCTTATACAATTCAGTGATGCAAATTTTTTGTATGTTGTTGTTTAATTGTATGTTGTATGATTGTTTATACAAATGTTCAATTGGCTTAAATGATTTCATAAATGCTATATGTTTACAAGCATTTTGTAGTTCTTAATTTTTATGTGAGTTAAGTATCATATATGAATGAATAATTAGATTCATTTAGCCGTTTAAATATGCAAGCCGCGGATAGAAATTCGTGTATTTTCTGTTCATACATCGCTCTTCATGAAAAGGAATATGCTTTTAAGCCTGTTGATGTGTTTTTGATAGTTTATGGTTTATCGACAGTTTATCAGGTAGCAGATTTACTGATCTTTTTTTATTATTGCTCTGTTGACCAACAGTTGATAACTGATGTTCTAACGTGTATGTGTGTATTATCTACAAAAGCAGACAGACAGACAGACACACATACAGGTGCAATTACACATATACAAATGCATACAACCACACAAATACATTGACAAAGGCATATATATATATATACTGATGCATGCAAATTATAAACATTAGAATTCATTCATGGGGGTAAATCGATGATTCGCCGAGTGGTTTATCATAGTTATTTTAATCGTAATTAATATTATACTTATTATTATTATTATTTAATTATAATTATTATTATTCTTTTATATTATTATCCTTGAAGAGGATTCCAGGTTGAACATTGCATCGTGCTGAAACACGTCACTCCACCCGCTGGTCATTTTGAAAAAGTTGAACACCATTTTGAAGATATTGTCGGAAAGAGACCAACCAATAGGCTCCAGGTATAATAATAGTTTTGCTGCTTATTGGCTGATTTTTTATCTCATTGTTATCCTGCTTAATTAATGTTAATTTTGATCTTTTTATGCACTCTTTAGTTAATTTATGTTAATTACATTCATAATTTACTCACATTCATATTTTTCAACCAATCAGATCAAGTGGAACAACCAACGCGACACGTGGTGGCACGACGAGATGTCGAAAGTTTCGGACGACTGCCCACCAGTGTGGCTCAACGCCGAAGATCCTCTCTTCATTCTCTACACCAGGTTTGAAGATGGAAAAAAATATAAATCCGAGTTTTACGGGGGAGGAGGGGGGTAAAAGGGGGAAAGGTTTCATGAAAATTTCATGAAATTTGTATTTTTAGCGGTTCAACGGGTCGTCCGAAAGGGATACTCCACACCCAAGCTGGCTACCTGATGTACACGGCGCTCAGTTTCAAGTACGTCTTCGACTATCATCCAGACGATGTCTACTTTTGCACTGCCGACATTGGCTGGATCACTGGCCACTCTTATGTATGCTACGGTCCTATGGCCAATGGAGCTACAAGTATTTTGGTGGGTTGGACTTTCTAATGCCAATCAATTTTTTTTTACAATGACTTAATCTTTAAAAACTGTAAGCACTAGATGTTGTGATTTTTTAGTGTAGTAGTAGTATTGTTTATTCTGTTGTGTTATCGATATTTATCTCTTATACAATTTTGAAACAAGATAAATGTGTAGAACAATTTTCAGCCATTTATTTGGTTTTTAAATGTCTTTTTTTTAACTTCAATTATCGGTCTTGGTTTTCATCAACGCCCTCTTATCTGATTTTTATCGTAAGATTCAAGACACACAAATTATAGGTTTAACCGATAAACTAGATCGTAATTATTTATCTTTGTTTCGCTTGCAGTTCGAAGGTGTCCCCTACTTCCCCGACAGCAGTCGATACTGGCAGATCTGCGACAAGTACAACGTCACCAAGTTCTACACCGCTCCGACCGCCATCCGAGCTCTCATGAAGTTCGGGGACGAACACGTCACAAGGTGATCAGAGGTTTTGAGATTATGATGAACAACAATAGTACCCCATCTTCTAAGGGTATAGGTGCATCAATCTCAAATGGAGTTGGGGGGTAGGTTTTTTAATTAAATTTCCTGGTGAAGGGAATGCATAGGGAAACATGCAACAATGTGGGAGTTTGTTTTCCCTTATCACATCCGAACTGCTGGAGCAGTTATAATTAATTATTGTTATAGATATTATCTCTATTTTCTAGATCACTTATTCAAAACAAACCGGTGCACGAGCGCTCAAGCAAACGGCCACCTTTCGATCCCCCAAAAATATGAACTCATTCGAGAGAGCAGCTGCCCCCCACCCTTTCGTGAAGTTAAAAATTTAAAAAAATAGAATGAAAAAAAGAACAAAATAAATTGCTGAGAAATAATTAACAGATTTATTTGTTGTATCTCAGCTGTGTAGTACATGTTACTGATGTGGAGATAGAAATTCAGCAAAAAAGCGTGTATTCAAAACTCAAAACACATGTGTCAATAACATTAATTTAAAAGTATCCTGTTACGACAAAACACGCAGTAAAAACACTTCACTTGAAAACACTTGACATAATAGTTAAAGTCACCCGAGCACACTCAAACGGCTTTCAGCACGCTAAAAGAAATCGTTGAGAAGATTTGGAGAATGTCACAGCTGATGTTTTGATAAAAAACATTTGAATGTTGATTCAACTACCATTTGAGTGTTGATTCAACTACCACTTGAGTTGATGAGCAACAGAAGTAACATCGAGCTCTATTATAGAATGGCTAAGCAGTATTATTTATAAAAAAAAAAAACATTAATTCAGTTAGACTACCTCCATGCCAAATTTCATTCAAACTGCTGCTATATAAATGGTCTTTTTAATTCAATTGACATTATAAAAGTTGTTTATATTATATAAGTATATATCTGTTGAGCAATATTTTTCAGCATATTAATTTTATCCAATTAGAATAAAAAACATCAATTAAAACTTTCACCACCTTCTAACAACTGCTATTGTTTCATTCTGCAGTTGCAGCAGAAAATCTCTCAAAGTTCTGGGCACCGTCGGCGAACCCATCAACCCGGAGGCCTGGTTGTGGTACTACAAAGTTGTCGGAGATTCCAGGTGCGCCATAGTCGACACCTTCTGGCAAACGGAAACGGTCGGTAAATAATAGTGATGATGGCAAGATAAACTTGGAAAAAAATTAATTATTTAATAAAGAAGTTTATTTAATTAGTTATTAAATTTTTCAGTTAATTAGTTATTCATGTGTATTCTGATTGGTCGAAGTTTATTCAGTTTTTAGTCGATTA
This sequence comes from Erpobdella octoculata, assembly GCA_963978895.1. Taxonomy (NCBI): domain Eukaryota; kingdom Metazoa; phylum Annelida; class Clitellata; order Hirudinida; family Erpobdellidae; genus Erpobdella; species Erpobdella octoculata. The sequence continues at coordinate 182,227 of OZ022245.1, read as the reverse complement.
ATTATTAATGTGTATTCTTATTGGTCGAAGTTTATTCAGTTTTCAGTTGATTAATTATTAATGTGTGTTCTTATTGGTCGATGTAGGGTGGTCACGTTTTAACACCTCTTCCCGGTGCGACTCCCACGAAACCCGGATCAGCTGTGAGTGATTCACTCTGTTTTGAGTCTCTTTTATTAAATTTTGAGATTATGAAGTTGCTTTATTTTCAACGTTTTGATTGGAGTATGGTAATATGGAGTACTTATATGCATATACGCGGTTTAAAATAATCAATGTTTATTATTATTATTTCAGACATTTCCATTTTTCGGGGTAACTCCAGTCATTCTAAACGAACAAGGTCAGATCATAGAAGGCGAAGGTGAAGGGCACTTGGTAGGTTACCACATTTGATGTCACGAATTTGTTTGTAAATCGTGTGGATTATATAAGTTTCATTTTAATTTTATGGTGTTAAGTGGGTCATGAATCTATAGGTTTCTAGGTCCTGAATCTTTATTAGTGCCAATTTATCATCGTGACGATGCCACTACATTAATCATGACAACCGCATTAGTCACTAAAGAGAACTGGTGACATAGTGGTAATGTGTCCTCACAGGGGGGTATGTGGTTCAAATCTTGTCCTTGTCACCAGTGTTCGCGGGAGTGTGGAATGCGTTTTGATAGGCTCCCGTGGTTATAAATCCCTCGAGAAAGAAAGTTGTGTAAAGAGTTGCAGTTGTCCTCTTGAAAGATAGCTTATCACTACAATCATTTGTGTTTAATTGAAACAATGTAATAACCATTTTAATAGCAATGAATAATTTTATTTTTTCATTTGCTAAAGATAAAGTGCCACTGATACAAGCAGTGTATGTAATCTATATTTTAGTAACCCACGTCACTCACTCACTCACTGATTCTGTCACGCTTTTTTTATGGTTATCAAATGTCATTTTGTATTTGTTGACTATTTTTTATAAAACGTATCCAATGTACATCGTAATTTTAAAACATCCATCCTTGGGACGGGCAAAACCACTAGTGTTAAAATAATAACCACTTTAATTATAACTAATGTAATAACTATTTTAATTATAAGTAATGTAATAACCATTTTAATTATAAATAATGTAATAACCTTTTTAATTATAGATAATATAATAACCATTTTTATTATAAATAATGTAATAACCATTTTAATTATAAATAATGTAATAACCTTTTTAATTATAGATAATATAATAACCATTTTTATTATAAATAATGTAATAACCATTTTAATTATAACTAATATAATAACCATTTTAACTATAAATAATGTAATAACTATTTTAATTATAAGTAATGTAATAACCATTTTAATTATAAATAATGTAATAATCATTTTAACTATAAATAATGTAATAACCATTTTAATTATAAATGGCCGGTACTTATTATTGTCATCATCGTTACTTGTATTTTCCAAGGCTTTCAGTCAACCCTGGCCCGGAATAATGAGGACTGTCTACGAAAACCAGCACCAATTCGAATCCGCTTACTTCCGCAAGTTTCCCGGCTATTACACCTGCGGAGACGGTGAGTTGAATTTTTTTATTCTTTTTTTCTCGACACCTGGACGAGTCTGTAAATCTTGTGTTGTTTTCTTTCAGGTGTCAAACGGGACAGAGACGGGTATTTGTGGATCACGGGCAGGATCGATGACATGCTGAACGTGTCCGGTCACTTGATCAGCACTGCGGAGGTGGAGTCGGTTTTAGTTACGCATCCGTCCGTCATCGAAGCGGCCGCCGTGGCCAAGCCCCATCCGGTCAAGGGGGAGTGCCTGTATTGCTTTGTTACCCTTAAGAATGTAAGTTAGCATTGTCTGTGTGTGTGTGTGTGTGTGTCTCTATGTATGACTGCTAGTAAGACTTATTAAGTAGTGGCGTAATTTTTTAATTCATTAATACATAATGACGAACATTTTAACTTCTTTTTCTAAGTAATAATTATATGCTAATTATTTAAATTAACAATTATATAGATTATTATGTTTATAATTATTATAAATGTGTTTGGATTTCATTTTTTGTGGTAATTGAAATTGAGGTGGAATGTTTTAAAACAGTTTCAATTTTTAATTTTTTTCAGGGTGAGACATTTACAGCAGATCTTGTTAAATCTCTCAAGAATCTTGGTGAGTTTATAATTACATTTCTAGAAATTTTTTCAGCTTTTTTCTTTCAAAAAACCATCTCATGTTAAATCGTTCGTGTTCGCCTTTCCAGTGAGAGTGGAGATGGCTCCGTTCGCTCAGCCGGACTTCATCCAGGAAGCTCCGAACCTCCCGAAGACGAGATCCGGGAAAATCATGAGGAGGATCCTCAGGCTCGTAGCCGCCGGCAACCGCCAGCTGGGAGACACTTCGACCATGGCGGACGAATCGGTCATCGAGGAGTTGTTCAGGTTGAGAGTTGGAAATTGAAAGATCTTTGATTGATTGGTGAACTTCTCTTCATGGAAGGTGGTGGTCATTGGTTAGCTTATTATTTTGGCGTGCTGCCATTGGTTGGCGTTAGACTCGGAAGAAGCCGTTGGTCAGTTTTCCACTTTCAGAGAAGGCCATTGGTCCGTCTGTCATCCAATGGAAACATCAGATTTGGGGCCCCTAATATTGCATAATGTTCATTATTGGTCTATGTTTCTGCTGTCTGTCCAATTATAACTTTGTATTTATTATATTGCTGTTGTTGTTATAATAGAATCTGATATCACTCACAAAACGCACATTTTCGTGACTAGATGCGCCGTTTGCAAGCTAGTTTCTTATTGGTCGGTGTTCTCAATGGGCGGAGGGAGCTTGACTTTTTTTTAGCGCAATCTTTCACATGCATGTTGTTGTTGTTGTTGTATAAATTAGATCATGAATCTGTTTGTTGTTGTTGATAGTGTTACTCTCTTATCTTCTTGATAGTAAAAACTTACTTTCTTCTGCATAGAATGGTGCTTCTCAAAGTTTACTCACGTTTCGATGTTCTACCGTAATAAATTTTAATGTCTCGTCTACAGGTGTGCTGATGTCTTATCTTGAGTCAATGTGTTGGTCTGTATACCTGTAACTAACTGACTAGCTAACTAACTAGCTAACTTTAATTGACTACCTGCTACGAACGCATAAAAAAGCAATATTTACTTACTGAGCGTGAATCCAATTTTTATGCATTCCCTAGTCTAAAATGTGTGTTTTTATAAATGATTATTTTTTTTCTCAAAATCAGAGAAAAGATTTTTAATAAATAGATGAATGCTGATATCGTTTTCGGAACACGAGGTTCTATATTCTAAATTCTAATGTTGATGCTAAAAAATATCTTAATGTTTTTCATTCCAGCATGGCCTCCTTCTTTATGTAAATAAACAATCAATCAAGCCAGTTGTTTCTTCTACAATAATATCATCAAGTAGTTTTAAGTAATTTAACTATTCGGAGTAACAAAACCTAGTTTTTAAACGAACTTTTTGATTACCATGGCGAGATGAGTTCCTTTTTTAATAATAATCGTTGCTTGCTTTCTTTCGTGTTAGGAAAAACTGAATCATTTCAGTAAGAATCGTATAAAAGGACCAAGTGGTAATGATTATGACATGTAACTTTTCTTGCTATTTGTCATCTTAATGTCACAACGATTGACACGTTTATTTAAATGTCATTAAATTTTAATGAAATGTCATTGTTTATTATTTTGGCCCAGGAAAATACAAAGTTTCAAATATACACTTATGTTCCATGTTGCAAAAATTGTTTATTTTAAGGATCTATCGAATTCGTAATGTAAAAACGATAAAACAATAGACACACGAGACAAATATATGCATGTATAGGTTCATCATTTGAAATTTCATGAAACTTTTTTTCAGTGTTTCTATACAGATAAACTTTTTTTGTTTTATTTGACCGATTATTTAATCAGGTTTTTCCAATTCGTCTACAGGCTTGTCAATCGAAAAAGAGTAAACAAAACACTTTTTGAAGAAAAAAAATTTATTGAGCATAAAATTCATTTTCCTAAAGACGTGCAATAATTATTATTATTGTAGTACAACTAACTACCTCAGCCACTTAGTTAATAAGTTGCCGTTGGCTCTGCAGAGTCGCACCAAGACGATGACGCAGACAGACGCCGTCGCTGCCTTCAACAGACTCGAGTTGGATAGGCTGTCGAAGATGTCAGGAATGCGGACGTTCGAGATGGCCGCAAGCACTTTCGGAACCTCGAAAATTAAGAAAAGTGGATTTTTTTGAATGACATCAACACTCGTTTTTTAAGTACTACTTGTGCTCGGACTCGAAGTCTTGGTGCTCGTTATTCCACTCAGTAGTACTGAGTCAGAACTGAGTATCGGAGATGTAGTACTTGATACCCGTACTCGAGTATGTTTCTCAAGTACTCGTACTCGATACCATGGTACTCGTACTCGATACCATGGTACTCGTACTCGATACCATGGTACTCGTACTCAATACCATGGTACTCGTACTCGATACCATGGTACTCGTACTCGATACCATGGTACTCGTACTCGATACCATGGCACTCGTACTACTACCCTAAGTACTCGCAACATTTCTTGTTAGCATGCCCATTGGTCGATTAAATCTAAAACAAACAATTTGTCGATCCTGCTAACGTACCATTTTTGTTTCCTGCTGTTTTTCGCTCGGGACGGAATGTCCGAGAACCTCGCACATGAGGAAGTGTTTACCTGTACTCGTTATTTTCACCTTGATCATGTGACCCATCCAATCACCGTTCATTGGTACGAGCACCTGAAGAAGTGTAAACGTCAGCTGATTAGTAAACCGATCGTGACTGGTTAGAGATCAGTCGACAAAATATTTTGTTCTAACTTGGTCGTAGCTTTTGTTGTGACCGACGTAAAATCTTTTGTCGAAAGAGATCTCGGTCACAAGGACTTCCTGTATTTGACCGACCTATGAAAAAATCATTTACCAAAAAAGATAATAAATATTCAATGATATAATTTTTATAAATTTAAAAAAAATTACGAAACATAAAAACGATGAACCTTGCGATCGTACGTCGTGTACGAATTAAACAGTTCGGAAACAGTTTTTGTTCTCTTTTTCACCTATTAATTAAAATTATTTTTCAATTATAAATTTATTCCTTTATATAAAGTACTACAAATGTTACATAAATGAACAAATTAATTAATAAAGTTTAATAAATTGTCGATTAAAACGTAGAGAACCTCATCGGTCGGAACTTTCTCCATTTTAGCTGCAACCGTTCCTGGCCTAGGGAAGAATTGATTGATGAAAAGACTAGGAAATTTGTATTCCCTGATGAGGCTCAACGTGTCTTCCAGATCCTGGGATTTTAACGGGAAAACGAATAAGCGAAGGATTGAAGGAAAATATTAAATGAAATATAATAATTAAAAAAACAGCAGGTGAAAGATTATCATTATAATTCATTGCCGTCTTAATTATAATTCGCTACCATTGTTATTATAATTCACCATCGTCATTACAATTTGCCATTATCATTACAATTCATCATCTTTATAATTCACCATCATCGTTACAACTCATCGTTATAATTCACCATCATTATTATAATTTGCCTTCGTTGTTATAATTTGCCATCGTTGTTATAATTCACCACCATCAACATTACAATTCACCACCATCATCTTTACAATTCACCAACACAATCTTTACAATTCACCACCACCATCATCATTATGATTAACCTCTTCAGTTTCTCCCGGGAAGCCACAAATTACATCAGTTGCAATCGTCACGTCTGGCACTCTGCCAGAAAACGATAAAAAACCAACTTTTTACATCAACAAAGAATGACGGTTTTGTAATAAACATATTTGTACATGTATCACTTACGACATGCATCACTCAAGACGCGCATCAATCCATACAAATATACAATAGATACATGCACCGATCAATACATTCCTGAAGATCGGACACCCTCGGGGAAGAGCAAAGATGACCGCTCTTTGTGTTGTTCGTTCCTAGGGCAAAGCTAATATTACAGGCAAGATAGGAATTTAAGAAACTCTACACCAAAAAAAAGTGTCTGCTCTCTAGGACTTCTACTATAGATACGTGCCTTTAACCAATACATGCATCAGTTGACACAAACATGAATTAATGCATCCGACAATCACCTCTGCTTGATGAATTCGACAACCTGCTTGAAATCCTGTCGGCAGTACTCTCTTCTCATGCTCATGAGGATGCTGTCAGAGCCAGATTGGACGGGGAGATGAAGGAACGAGTAGACTCTCGGATGGTCCAAGATCAGGGACATTTGCTGTGTAAGAAGAACGGAGTTGAAAAAAAAAAGATTCAAAGCTTTTTTGTTTAAATCGCGTCGAGGCGTGCAAAACCGTCCGCTTACTTCAAGATGTTCGAGAATATAAGGGGGATTGGTCATCCCGAGTCGAACCATGCACCCCTCCGGTACCACGGCGACCAGTTGCCAAAGCAACTCAGGCAAGGTGACTCCGATGTCCTTGCCGTAAGCTCCAAGGTCTTCTGAGGTCAGCCATATTTCAACAACGCCCTCTGGAATTTTAAATTTTCACTTTAATTTTTAGTTAAGTATCGAAAACAAGGAATTGAATAAGAAATCGAATTTATATATATGATATTTAAAACTAATTGAATTACACAAAAAATAAAGTTGTGGCATATTTTAAGGTACATAAATAATAAATATATTATTATAAACAATATTGTTTGAAACAAAAAAAAAACAAATCAGAGATTAATTAAAAATAACAAAAAAGAAAAACCTTGAAAAGATTGAACGGCTCTTTCTACGATTTCTTCGGGTTGATAACTCCCGAGCTCTCCTCGGGCATGTTTCGTTTTGCAGTACGTGCACTGGTTCAAACAGCTGTTCGGTGTTTATAGAACAAAAAAAAATAATCATAAAAGTACTCATACTAATAATAATAATAATAATAATAGTAGTGGTGAGATTAGTGAAAAGTGAATTGAGATAACATATGTAAGAATCATCTGCAGGTGAATTATTAAAAAATAAATTTTTTTTTTATAAAGTTAAAACATTTAATCACTTTGAAATGAACAATATACATTAAATTTAATAACATTAAAATAAAAAAAATACATTAAAATTTAATAATATTAAAATGAAAAATATTAGATTAAATTTAATAACATTAAAATTAGAAAAATTACATTAACATTTAATTACATTAAAATGAAAGACATTACAGTAAAGATTAAAAATTGAAATACGAACAAAGGACAATTGGAACACACCCGGTATTTATAGCTATGATTTCAATGAGTGGGTTTTTCCGAACCTTCGGCAAATTCAGCGAAGCTCCTCCCACTTTTTTACCTTCTGATTTTTTTTTACCCAACAGCCTCACGGTGTGACCTGTGCAGCATGTAAGTCGTAAAATTCACAATTGATCGTGAAATGAGAAAATTTTTACCAGCCTACAGGAGTACTAATTAGCACTTAATTATAATAAACTTGTAATTAATTATAATAAAATTATCATTAATTATGACGAAATTATCATTAATTATAATAAAATTATTATTAATTATAACGAAATTATCATTAATTATAATAAAATTATAATAAACAATAAAAAATGTGAATGACCCTTGAGAGTTTCCTCAACAACTTCAACGATTCTGTCGATTTGTTGTACGCCGACAATACTCAAACCCTGCAACAAGAGAGATATATTTTTAGTCAGCCTGACATAAAATATATATTTTTTTAAATTTATTTATTTCTCTTTCACAACGCCTTTTCCAAGACAAGTCTTGCTCGAAGGCGAGAAAGGGTACTTGTAGAGGCAGTCATTTATAGGCGCCTACCCTTTTAGCAATGCGAGTGAACTCCTTACTTAAGGGAATTACATCCCTAGATCATCATCATCATCAATACTATCTATTCAATTAACTTCTACCATTGTTTTCTCTCCGTCTAAATCACCTGAATGTAAGTCGTCTTGGGCTGCCCCTGTGGCACACAGCCTGCCAGAACGATGTGCTTGTTGAGCTTGCGAGCCGCTTCGATTTCATTCCTGAAGTGGACCTCTGCCGGGTTTTTCACCGTGCAGCTGTTCAACAGCCACAGATCCGCCGCCGACTTGTCGTCTGGTGTCAAAGAAAAAAAAATTAGAAAGAAAAAACGGTAATTTAGTGCTGGTATTTAAACAACAAGAAAAATAAAAAAATGATCAAATTGATTTAAACAATAATTTATAAAAAAAAAAGAATTTTAATTTAAAATAAATAAAAACAGTATTAAAACAACATAATAAAAGATCGCCGACTTACTGACGATGTTGTACCCGTAGGCAGCCAGTTGTCCCGCCATGTATTCGCTGTCTGAACTGTTGTGGCTGCAACCCCAAGTTTTGACGTAGATGCTCTGCGTACCCGGTATAATGCTGTCGCCTACGGGAGGATTGTATTCTTTCTCCTCTTCCGCGTTTTTTTCTTTCGACACACAATCGCAACCGTCGCCGTCAGCACCGCACCGATCTGAAGAAGGTTTTTTCGCTGCTTTCTTTTGCTTTCTTATTTTCGGCACGACGGTCGTCCTGTTCATCCTCTCGTCCGGCGTGTCGTCGAAGATCAAATCCTCGATGTCCATTATGGAGTTGTCACATTCTTCTGCTTATAATAATAGAGAGAGCAAATGCATAAGTGAGGGTTAAATATTTAAGCATAATTATTACAAAATCAGTCAGTAGAGTACTGTACTACTCAGCAAAGCACTAAAATAATAATAATACTGAGAAATATAGATTAATTTCTTAAAAAACATGAAGGGTAATCTTTAACTCTAACGACCGGATGTGTGAAAGATTAATACATTCTCGGCTATAATTAGCTAATTGGGGTTAAAATAGGACTATTGACTATTTCATTGAAAAAATCAGCCCTAACCGCTAAAGTGAAAGATAACCAAATGAAGTATATGAACACAATGCAACCACATCATTATTTATATTTTAACAAATTTTACTAAACAAATTAATGTAGTAGTTTCAAAAGCAAAGCCAAAATCATATTTCACCGTGTATTCCATTTGTGAGGAAATCTGATGAGTAATCTTCTACATTTACAGTTTTTACATCGCTGAAATTGACAAAATCTGCTTCTGACATTTTAAAAAACTACACTTATTTTTCAAAGAGTTTTTTTTGTTTTAGTATTTTATGGAAAGAAAGATGAGGTGAGCGATGAAGAAAGTGTCCACGATTTGTTTACGAAGATAAACTAGCTAGTAAAGAGCCGGTAAACTCATAGTAAACAAGCATTTTTTTAAGTTAAATATCAAATAATATTTAAAATTGCTTTAATTAACTATTTTTTATTTAATAAAAGTTGTTTAATTTAGTTTATTAAAAACATTTTCGTTCGTGAATGGTGGGTAGCAAAAACTTTAAAAACGATTTAAATGGAAATCGACGGCTTAATAACGAAGGCTCAGCTTAAAAGAGAAGCTGGTCATTATATCGAAGCTGAAAGCATTTTACGGAATTGTATTAAAAGAATTAAAAAAGAAACAGATCTATCAGAGAAGTAAACTTTTGTTTTAATTAAATAACTTCTGCTATGTATTCTTTTTTTTACTGCTCTGAAATAGCCAACTAGATTTACTAGATGTATGTAATAAAGTATATAATGTATACAAATATAGAGTGTAAAATTTGAAGTATATTAGTAGTGTAGTGGATGCAGTCATTGTAGTCAAGTCAATTTTTTAGTTATTACTAAGTAATGTAGTCTGTAGTGGTATATAATATTTGTAGGACGTCTAGTGCTAAAAAAAGTTGAGGTTGTGTAGTCTGCCTAACAGTCTAGTATCTAGGATATAGAAAACTAGCTAGAAAAATTATCTAGTCTTTCATAAGCCATAAAATAAAGATGACTTTATTGAAAATAGACTAAATGCTGGGACTGTCAAATAATAGTATCTTAGCAAAAATATGTATGCCAATACTTTTTTTCATTGCACTATGATTGTAATTGGGATAAATTATCAGATTTGCATTTGGCGATCATATAGTCATCTGTAGATGTTAAGAATTTGTCCTTGATTTTAATTCTGGTATTTAGTAATTTCATGTGCTCTCTTTTCTAAATAGTGAATAGTAATAAAAATAATAATCATGGTATTATCTATAATACACTTTCTGCCCCTGCAGCATTAAGCTCTCAAGAATTTACAATGAACTTGGTCTTTTGGATTACATGAAGGTCGATTTTTATGATGCCATCAACAACTTCAGCAAGGCTTTAGAAATTGATCCCAACTTTGACATTTGCTATTATAACAGGGGCCTCATACACTATCGACTCGGTTTGCAAATATTTAAATGTGCATTCATTTAAATAATAAATTGAAATATTGTATTCGGAATTTTTATTTCGAAAAGGTTCTTTTGAAAAAGCATTGGATGACATGGATAGAGTACTGCGGAACGTTCCGGATTTTGAAAGTGCAGTTTTATGTAGAAAAGAAATACTCGAGCATTTGCATAATTATGAACATTTATAATGATATTTATTATTTCTCTCATTCCTTATAAATATTAATTAAAGTTAATAACATCTGTGTGACATAATTCAATTCTATATTTCTCAAAATATAATTTCTCGTTTTTTATTTCCCGTCATCTACTTAAGTAATAGAAAATTTTCTTATTTGAATTGTAATTCAGAACATCTTCAGAAGTGTTTCTCTTTTAGTTACAGTTGATCGGCCATTTATTTTTTTAAATTTAAATTTACTGCAATTAGTGCTGTTTTGTTTAAGAAAAGCAAGAGAAAGAGAGAAAATAAGAAATGAAAAGAAAGATGTGAAATAGAGAATTTATTAAAAGTTAGATATTAAAAGAAGATAAAGAAAAAAAAACCACTTCTCGATTGTCGTGGATCGGCCATATTCAGCTTATAGACTGCAATTTTGTAATTGAATTTGTTCCTAATAGCCTTGCGTATCTGTTTTTCATGATATCTCTTCCTTTCTTTTTCGTTATAGACGTCATCTCTTCTTCTTGCTATCTTGCTCACCAGATTGTGAGGATGTAAAAGTGTTTAGAATAAAAATACGTACGGATGTAAATCTATTTTGTTTTCTCTTAATGTAGGAAAAAAACTCAGGCTCAACAATAACGAACGCAAAATCATTTGTACAACTCTGGAGATTGTTGTAACCATAATTTTAATATACTAAAAATCAGTGTAAAGAAATAAGTCAATAAGATTACTAAAGAACTTTGTACACTCTATGATAAAGTTAATTAATTAATTAATTAATGTCATCATAAATTTATATAGTACCGGTTGATGACTCGTAGCTGTACATGTGAATAATAAATTGACGGTTTTAAACGCTAAAGCTCTCAAGGTGAATGTTTTCTTTGAGTGTCTTAAATGATTTACAATTCTGAAATCACGTCCCAAAAGAATGAAGAAAAGAAAAAGCTGAATATAATCCTAGAAAAATAAAAACACTTTTCTCGATAAAACTCGTGAAATAAATCCAAAAAAATCAAATCCAGTCACATTGCTGTATTCGTTACAAACCATCAAACGGATGTTGATGTAGAAAATATTAACAGGAACGAAGAAAAAAATGGATAGAAAGTCTAAAAGGTAGTTGAAAATAGATGAATGGAATAAGCAATTGAGGGATAATTATAAAAATAATAGCAGTAATTATGAAAATAATAATGATAATCGAAAAGAGAGACGATACGATAATATTCAGCAGATTTGTGTTTATACGAAAAGATTACATATTAAATAACTTATTTTTAAAATACTTCAATAATAATAATAATAATAATATTAAAAGTATGAATAATAAACACAAAAAGGAATAAATAATAAACACAATAAGATTGCTCAGTATTATTAAACCAACAGTATCATTGTCATCACTCACTCTCTCTCTCGACGCAACTGACACGAGTCGTGAACACGACGGAAAGAAAAATCGCACGAAAAAACGTCACGGCAACCACAAAACAATGTCCGAAAAAGAGGAAATAGAGTCGAAAATACAAAAATGTTTTTTGTTCTAATCAGCTGAAAAGTTCGAGAACCTCATCACGATTCTAAATCCATCTCACGTTATCGCTGCTGCTATCCTGTTATCATAACAAGTGATATAGAATGTGATAAGAACGAGGTATCCTATGAAAAAGCACACGCACACATGTATTCATACATACATACACATACATAATAGCAAGACACACATGTATTCATACATACATACATACACATACATAATAGCAAGACACACATGTATTCATACATACATACATACATACACATACATAATAGCAAGACACACATGTATTCATACATACGTACATACATACACATACATAATAGCAAGACACACATGTATTCATACATACATACATATACATAATAGCAAGACATACATACAAATATCCTAGTGCATACAAACAAACAAACACTTGATAGAAGAACCTGTTGACCTCACCTAGTAGTTAATAGCCTAAAATTCTGCAGACCACTCTGAAGATCATCAAGTTTAAATTAAATGAAGAAACATTCAATAATAAACTATCATCATCATCATCACTGCCCTTATGTTATTCAAAACCAAGATAGAAAGAAGATAGAGAGACTGAACATTCGGAAAAACATTAAAACTTTATGCAATTAAGTTGTAAACTAAAACCAATAAAAATATAAGAACCTCTGTGAAAACTATTTGTGCAATAAATATTTCACGTGTTTACGATACATTCTACAAGCGCACACATACTATTCCACGTGTTTATGTCACAAACGCATAAATACAATTCCACACAAACACAACGTGTGAGTTCAAAACGTTAAATTATTGTGTCACGAGTTTATGATACAATCTACAAACACAATTCCACACACACAACGTCTGTGTTCAACATGTAAATTATTACAGGTGCCACAAACACACACACACACTAACAGAACGTGTGAGTTCAACACGTAAATTATTACAGGTGCCACGGTAACGTGAAAACCATTCACACTTACACATCTGCCCTCCCTACTATAAATCAATACAAAAAAACGAGCACATCAATACAATCAATCGACACACAATAATAATAATAATAACAATAATAATAATAATAATCACTATCATCGTCATCAGCACCACTGTCACCACCAGATAAAAATCACTAGAACCAATAAGAGACTAGTTGTGTGTGCACGTACATCAAGTACATTGAATGACTGTTTGATGAAGACTTGAGCTTGAAACTCCTTGTATCGTATCGTATCTCGAGGAAGGAGGATTGGAGCTATGTATCGTATCTCGAGGAAGGAGGAGGATTGGAGCTATGTATCGTATCTCGAGGAAGGAGGAGGATTGGAGCTATGTATCGTATCTCGAGGAAGAAGGAGGATTGGAGTAGAGTTTTTACTACTACAACAACAGAAGCAGCTTCTACAACATCGTCGTCGCGGCGATTGCTAACTAGGACGAGCAGTAACGTGAAGAATGTTACACTTTGATCGAATATCATTATTACCTGCCACACGTGTGTTCATCGATACACGCTTCTTCTTTCTCGTGACGTTTAATCGATATTTAAAGATTAAGAAAATATACACCAGTAATCATCATCATCAAAATTTTTATAACCACGCCCAAAACAAATCATGCAAGACCAGGTTCATTGAGGACATGTCTTTTCACTCCTACTACTATCAAAACTACACATCCTTCATCATCATCATCATCACCAACAATAATATCTACTTCAGTTTCCTAATTTAATAATTTTCACGAAAAAGGAAATTGAAAAACGACTGAACGAAGAAATAAAAATTTTCTACAAAGTTGAAGTAGTCATCGAACGAAGTGCAGCTAAGCAAATATTTTGCAGTAGAGAATAAGAAAATGAAAGATTGGCATATTTTAATAACTAACACGAATAAATAATTAGTAAAAAAAAAATTATGTTAAAATATCATACAACGCACTTTTAAATAACCGTGGAAACGCAATCACAGCCACGAACGTGAAAAACTGTTTGCTATATATTCCAATAAACCCCTATCATCATCTGCTTAAATAATCAGCATCATCATCATCATGGTCATCATTATCATCTCCACCATGACAATTATCATCATCATCACCATGATCATCATCATTACTACGATCATCATCATTGCCATCACCATGATCATCATCATTACCACTACAATCATCATTATAAAAGTTATTTTGTCAAACAGTAGAAGAAAATTCAAATACGCATATCTTTTCCTAACCGCGTCGTCGCGGTAACTCGTCTAGAGACGGGCGTTCGCGACGTCCTTGGTTACTTTTTATCGGAATTGCTCGCTCGTTTGGAAATACTGAAAACGTTGATCTTGTAATGGTCTGCCAGTTCTTTCACCTGCAATTGGTGGTTTCAATCAACCAATCAGATAACAAGTTTAAAAAAAAACTGCTCAATAAAGTTATTTATTACATGCAACATCACCAAAACAGGTAATATTGATTGAGTCTAAAAGTCTGTTTGATTAATTGATTGTCAACATAAGAAGCATTAAATCCGAGCCAATCTAAAAGTCTGATTAATTCTTAGAGAGATTAGCTCTATCTGTCTGAATTAAATCAAACAAAGAAAAATTAACAAATAGTAAATCAAAGTAACATAGAAAAACTAACAAATACAAGACAAAACAAATTTGAACGAATTATAAGAAAACACACATAGAAGAACAAACAAACATACAAAACCACACAAACATACAAAACCACACAAACATAGAAAAACTAACAAATACAAGACCATGCAGTGAAAATTAAATACAAAAACAAAAGCTTTGGATAAAATTAAATCCAGCAAAGAAGCTGGAAAAAAACTAACCACGTGATATCCGTAATGAAGATGAGATCCCATCGCAAGCAAGAAATACGCAAAAAGGAGGTAGCTTTCAATGTATTTGAACCAATCGTACGAGACGAGAATCGCAAGGATGAACGGAAGAGGAAGGAGGAGCATGTTGAATAACTCCGCCCTCGTCTTGCTCATACCGCTGATGATGCAACGACACTGTGCAAGAAATAAACGGTCGGTTTAAAAAAAAAATTTTTTACTTAAACAAACATACATATATAAACAATTGCACGTTTTATGGACAAAAAAGAAGTTTAGAGGGAGAGGAAGAAAGAAAGGGAACGGGAGTAGAAGAGCGAATGGGATCAGGAAAGCGACCGGGAATGGGAGAGGGAGAAGAAAGTAGGGCTCGAGGTGTTCGGTGGTTTCGGTTAGATTCCCATCTCTAGTAGTAAACAGGTGTGCATAATATAGAACAGTAACAGTAAAGAAATACATATTTACTCCCCATGCTACAAGAAATATATGCCATGCCACCCCTTTAAAATAAACCCCACGATCCATGATGAAGGTCACGAACACAAAACACACCGTTATGTTGGAATAGATCGTTCCGAGAGTGAGCAGCAGGATTCTCGGGTAGGTGTTGAGGATGTCAGTTGGGGAGAGGAAAACCCAGATGGTGAAGATGCAGTACTCGAAGATGAGGGGCAAGACGGGGCGTACGCTCTCGTAGAAGGATAAATTGTTCCCGGTTCCATCCCTGTACGACCTGATCGATCGAACGAACGACAGATATATAAAAAGTTATTTATTTTTAGCAATGCAATAAAAACAATTAATACATATAAAAATGCAATCAACACAATGCCATGCAATTAATACAATGCAATCAATGCAATGCAATACAATTCATGCAATGCAATTAATGCAATGCAATTGATGCAATGTAATGCAATGCAATTAATATGATGCAATTCAAAGCAATACAATTAATACAATGCAATTAATATGATGCAATTCAAAGCAATACAATTAATATGATGCAATTCAAATAATACAATGCAATTAATATGATGCAATTCAATGCAATACAATACAATTAATATGATGCAATTCAAAGCAATACAATTACTACAATACAATTAAAAGCAATACAATTAATACAAAGCAATTAATATGATGCAATTCAAAGCAATACCATACAATTAACAGAATACAATACGATTAAAATGATTAAAGAACTCATCAAGTTCGATGGTGAGTAACTGATTGATACGAAATATTTAAAAAAAACCCATTCACTTCAGTGGTGCATTCACGTTTGGGGGCACGGAATGCATGAACGAGCATTCATTTATCGAGAGAAAATGGAAAAAGTCCAACTAACTTGTAGACATTCCAGAAGCAGGTCGGAATGCCGCTGCCCCAGATTGATACTGAAATGAAAGAAAATTTGAAAACGCTACACAGGGGCATCGCATTAAATTCCACTAAGTGCATAGACCTTCTATGGATCTACATGGCAACAGACAACAATACCTGTGTGAAATGACTTATGGATGCATATAATTAATATGCAGTTTGCTTGAATAAATCGAGAAAAAATTATGTATATGTATTCGAAATATTAATAAATGTTAACACAAAAAACTAAAAACTAACGGTGAACGAAAATCTCAAACAGATGGGGCATGGTTGTGCCGAGGATTGGAAGCTGTGTCTTCCATGCCTTGTATCCGAAGATGTAGGTCATCAGGTACAAAAAAGTCATTCCCTGTTGAATCAATCAAACAATATTTATCAACCTTTTTCAACCAATCAAACAATTGATTAACCTTTTCAACCAATCAAACAATATTTATCAACCTTTTTCAACCAATCAAACAATTGATTAACTTTTTCAACCAATCAATCAATTGATCAACCTTTTCAACCAATCAATCAACTGATCAAATTTTTCAACCAATCAAAAACAATTGCTCAACTTTTTAACCAATCAATCAATTGATCAACCTTTTCAACCAATCAATCAACTGATCAAATTTTTCAACCAATCAAAAACAATTGCTCAACTTTTTCAACCAATCAAACAATTGATCAACTTTTTCAACCAATCAAACAATTTATCAACTTTTCCAATCAAACAATTGATCAACTTTTTCAACCAATCAGCTCAATTCTTTTCTATGCAAATTCTCAATTCTTTTCAATTCATAAAACTTCAATTAACGACCAGTTAATCAAATTCAGAACACATTAACCAGTCATTCGTGGTAAGCAAAGCATACAAAGCAAAGCAAAAAAACTGATCTATTAATAACCAACTATGAACTAAGCAAAGGATCATATTGATCTATTAAACAATGACATCATGTAAATGATCGATAAACTATTAAATCACCAGCTGACTAAGGTCGTATCCCCACGGCAGATAAAGTACGCCAGTGTTGTACTTTTCCCAGTGGGACAGGAAAAACATCAGCGTCACGGACAGGACCACCCAGTAGAGACGGATCGGTGACAGCCCGCTGTCCCCTCTTCCAAACGCGGAATAGATGCAGATGGGCATGATGACAGAAGACCAGCTATCCAGCCCGTGGTCCATCAATTCGCCGAGTGGAGTGTTGCTGCCCGTACGTCTGGCTTGCTTTCCGTCCGTTCCATCTGCGCTTCGATAACAAATTTATAAAACAATAAAAATAGAGAATCTAAAATTTAACCTGTCTGTATAAATAAACAAGTCTAACACGATGAAAAATCGAGATAATATATCCTTTGAAAATATTATAACTATATAAATACACACACACACGCACGAATAATGCTATAATAATGTGGCCTGAAACTAACCGAGCTGGTGTGCCAAGAAAATGGAGACTGCCGCTATGAGAAAGACGATCTCGGGAACCGGAGGTCGGTCGGGCCGCAAGTCGTCCGAAGCGTGAAAGTCGACGTCAAAGTAAATGAAGATGGCGAGCGTCGAGACGATTAGGGAAAAACCCGAGCACGTCAATAAGTTTGGGGCGATCCACAGCGGGTAGAACTGATTTTATTAAAAAAAAAAACGATCAAAATTAGAAATGATCGATTATTATAAGAAATAAATAAAAATCTAATATTCTTGCTCTTATCGACTAGAATGAATATTATTTTGAGAAGCAACTTTATGATGCAGAAATGCTGAATTTATTTTCTAATTAACGATAAAAAACATTTAAAAATATTATCAGTTAAATTTATTCTTTTCTTGAACCGTAAATATCGATATCTATTTAAGGTTTTTAAAACTGATGCAATAGAATTTTAATTTACATATAAAATTCCAAATAAAGATTAACTGTTTAATATAAAAATGCAAAGAAAAAAATGAAACTTCTAATTACTTCAACTAGCCAATTCCAAAATGGATTCATAACATAGATGCTCAATGGGCTGGTATCTCGTGAATTATACTGAAATTATTTATCAAATCAATTTAATATAATTAAAAAATGTTAGTTTTGAATGAAACAAGCCATGCAATGTGATCAGTGGAAATCTAATTTGTTCCATTAGGTTTTAAGCAAATGAATTATTAAGTTAATAACTAAGAAGGCCTTAGAAGAGAGCTTTGGTTTTTAGTAATAGTTGATTTACTCTTGGCCAGCTTGTCTTTCACTTCTTAAATAAAACGTAAAGTCTAAAAATGCTGAACTTTATCCAGACTATAAATATGAGTCATATTATAGACTGCTATTCTACGCAGAAATGAAGAGAAAATCAGAAAATGCCAGAAATTTCATTCCAGAGTCAAAAATCCATTAAAAGTAAATTATTCATTTAAAAAAGTAACTTTTACAACACAATATCTAAATAATCAATAAATTGTCAACTAAATAATGTAAAAATTAATTGTCTAACTTTATATTTCTCGAATCCAGCGAGCACATTTTTCGATAGATACCTGAACGCCATCTTAAGCAGCAACACCACACAAATCTAGAGTTGTTATGGTCTGATCGCACGAGTTTCACTTTATAAAGGACTGTTTAAAGTCTAGATCCAAAGCCAGAAGTAGTAAAAACATTTAGAAATAATAATAATTTTTCTTATATTAACTACTTAAAATAGTTAAGTTGTCACAGCTGAAGAGATTGTAATAAATTAAATATAAGCAGAAAACTGAATATCACGTCTGCCATGATGAATGTTCTATTTTTTAATTTAAATTATTATTGTAAAAACTTTGTAAATCTTTAGAAGTTGCTATAAAATTGTATCGTTTTTGCAACAGGAACAAAAAAATGTTTTTGAGACTGAGACGCACGTTTATATTATAAGGTCCTGGAAATATTTAGTTTTTCATCAGTCTTTTGTCGGATTTTGTTTGCTCCAGTCTGATACATATCATGAAATTCTATCTATTAAAAATTATTCTGGATACCTCATGTTCTGGACCTTATTGCATATTGTCTTATTGATGTCTTACCCAACCCAAACTACTTAGACAAATAAGAGTCAACTGGTCAGCCAATGGTCCTATCAAGGATATTTTGATATAACCATTGGATACATAACCTAATCTAGTAGTATATAGGCCTAAACGATACAAACAATTATGTTATAGTTATATGATGAAAATCATCAGGTTGTATGAAAAATCATCTGGATGAAAATATTAAGCTTCTGCGTCCCGTTATTTTTTTGGAACGATACGATCCGATACGATTTCTGAAATTTGCCCCGAATTAAACGATACGATACGAGACGCATCGAACAATAACGATACGATATCGATACGATACGATACGATTTCGGGATCTCGACTGAAGCGGAAATTTTGCCTAGAGATAACATAGAATGATAAACTATACGCGACAGACAATATTAATAACTACATTAAAGAAATTCATTGAAAAAAAATATATAAATATTAAAAAATTTCAAAATTTATAAAAATTAACCAAATTTAATTTTTTTTTACAACTTGAAATAAGTTTCATTTGTTTAGTTTCGGTACATCTATTTGTCTAAATTTAGACTCTAAATAAAACGCTACCGCCGATAGAAAGTATTTATTTACTTTATTTAGTGACGCGGCATGATAATGATGACAAACACGAGAAAGTGCCTCTATGCAAGAATTAAAAAAGTGAAAAAACCCAGCGTGTTTATTTATAGGCGATGGCGAATGCGGTTAGCAATAGCAAGAAAGAAGCTGAGAAAGTTTCGAATTCCAGCTGCAGACGATACGGGCTACGGTTCTGTCGTGCACAATACAGGTGGCACACACATACTCACACACAACCAAGAATATCATCGAGATTATAAATATATATCTTAGATGAACTACTATTACGGTCAATTACGGATATCGAAACACTAAAATAATCATTCCAATTCTATGTAACAAATTTGAAAAAATAAGTTTATGAAACAGACTAAACCAAAACATAAACATAGAATGATCATTACTATTACATTACTCATTATTCTCATTAATAATAATAGTCATCGATGTCAGCGAGTACGATTGCCTTGTAGGGCTTGTAGTATCAGTAGTATGCGCAGAGCTCGACTAGCAGCCTAAGAGGAGCGTGGCTTTTTTGCTGCCGGTTCCCAGACTAAAAATAGTAAATAATGGGGCTACAGTCTGGAAAATCGAATTTAAAGTGGGGATGATAATAGTTGTTGAATCAATTGCAAATATTCACAGTTGTGACAATCGTTAATTAAATATGTATGACTTTATTTATTGGAAAATATTTTTAAAAAATCCCGATATTTTTCGATATTTTAATCGAGAATGAAATTTTAAGTATCGCCAATTAATATCGATACGAGATCTCTTCCGCAGGCTGTATCGTTTCAATAGTGATACGGGAATCCCGTATCGTTTTGAAATCTCGATTGAATTCGAGATAACGATATCGGGACGCAGATGCTTAGAAAATATCATCAGTATGTTGACGCTTAACGTTATAGTTTGTTACATCAATGGGCGTTTTCTCGTTGAAGTTGAAGTGTTATCTAATATGGCGATTAACGAGCATACGTATGACCCTCTTTGAAGTCTGGCTTATTCTTTGTAAATTGATCGATGATAGATGTATGGCATAATAATGGGCACGTGGCATATAATTATGAAACGGGAGTGAGAGAAAAACGATAGAAAAACCTTTGAAAACCCCGGGCAACGTCGGGAGAGCAAGCGGGAAAGGAAACGGGAGCGAGAAAAAAACCTCTAAAAACCCCGGACAGCCCCGCTAGTCTAAATATATAAATATGAATGTCTGTGTCCTTTATGCATTGCTACACCATTCATCCAATCGTAATGAAATTTTAACAACATTGAAAGTCAATAGAGGAAGGTTTTTTGTGAAAAAATTGAGATCATTCACAAAGTGAGCGGGAACGGAAGAGCGAGCGGGAAAGGAAGCGGTAGAGCTAGGAGCGGGAGAGCAAGCGGGGATGGAAACGGTAGCGAGAGAAAAACCTCTAAAAACCCCAGGCAACGCCGGGTGTACCGCGCCAGTTCCTAATAAAATCCTAACGTTTTTGAAGAATGTGATAGGATGTTGTTCCCAATGTCCAAATGGTAGAACAGACAATAAATAATACTACAAAGAATAAAAAATTAATTTTCAGTTAGATTCCATTGAACACGGAAATAAACAAATGTCTTTTATCTCACCACCATCATCATTATCATCATCATCATCGTAGACACAGTGAAAATATATTTTTAAAATGTCATAAATATCAGAAGAGCGACTATTTCTTCAACAAACTTACCAATCATAACGATTCAATAACATTCTAATATATATGCTGAATTACAATAATTAATATATATATATATATAATTACACATTACAACTATAATTCAAAATTGTATATTATATTAGAGAGAGCCATGATCATTCAATGCTCATTTGGAACCATAAATTATAGATTTCTTTATAATATTATAATTATATGATAAACTCTAATTCATTAAAAAACAAAAATTCACATCAATCTAACCAATTCCTACCGCACTCATTTACTTTAAAATCCGAAATTGATTTAACGTATGTCAAATTAATTCACTAACAATCAAAGTTGGTTTCAAGTTTACATCCACAATATGGACATAAAACGATTTTTATAAAATGGAAATAATAATAGTGATATATATTAATTAATTGCATATAAATGCCATTACAATCAATGGTTCACAGAATAAGAGTCAAATTAAAAGTTTGAAAAAAAATGATGATCATTCATCTATAACAAGATATGACCAACGCAGTTGTATCACTATCAAAAACACTACACTACAATCATCATCATCATCATCACAATCAAAATCAGGTTCCATTTATTAACATTAAAAGTTAAAAGACTCATAAACCAATCTGACCAATTAGAAAAATAGATCAACATTTTAAGAACATCAATTTATTTAATTGATTAATTTTATTTTCCATGTGATTAACATGTAATTAGCAGATGTGATTTATTGATGAATACATTTCCATGTAATTAACATAAAGTTAATGTACGCAACTAATTTGCATGCATTATTCGTAAATAAACGTCCATAGAATTACCATTTCGAAAACAGATATCGTTTTTAAAATAATAAATTTCCACCTAATATTAACGCTTTCCATTATTCATTGCCGACTATATCGGTAAAGCAGCTAATAACCATACGTCGCCGATAAGCGAAAAGCCGCAAAGAAACGAATTATTTCTCCCAATTATCCGTAATTTAATCAAAAATTAAACTCAATTATAATAAAAAAAAAAATCTTCAATGATTGAAATTCAATTTCAATAACAAATCGTTCTATCAATTGATCAATCCCAGAAACAACCAATCCAAAACCCGGCAACTACGGTAGAAGACAGTTTCTACACATTGTGTTCTTTTGGTGCTGATTGTTCAACCGTTCTTGAAAAATTATAGACGTACTCTCGTAAACAAATTCTAAATTCTAATGGGTACAAGTAGAGAAAAAGAGATAGAGAGAGAGAGATAGAAAATGTTCTGACAACATGTGACACACGCAATGACGATGAGACAAATACATATATATATATATAGACTTATATGGCTCATATTCCGCAGTTTTTTCTTTTATTATAATTCTAACAACATAAACAAATAAGTAATAATAATAATAATCATAATGCTAATAAAAATCATTAATATTTGATATAAAATTAAATGTTAGCATCAGAATGAGATCTTCAATATCTTCTCTCTCTCTCTGTCTCTCTCTATCATATTTTTAAACTTTCTAATAATCCTAGGACCATAACTACCATCACTATCATCATCATCATCATCACTTTCATAAAGAATCTCCACCTCATGCCTCACACATCCTCGCACGCACACACACACACATACATATACACGTACAACTATACGCTTAAATTAAACCGATAATGAAAAATGAAGAAAACATAAACGACGATAGAAAGAAAAAAATAGAAAATAAAAAACAGCAGAAACAGAAGAAAACATCTAACGAAGAACTTTGAAGATTTACAAAAACATGGTAGCAAAAAAAAAAACATTCGCATCTTCACGTTATTTTCGAATCTCGAAAGAGTTTTTTCTAAGAGCGGAACGACAACGGCGACGCTATGAGTCTGCGCTGCCGTCGCATCGCGACATCGGTTACGTCATTATGTACACCATTTCAACTACAAATGAATGAATTAATTACTACAACGACTTCTCAGCGAATGATCGTCGAATGATCGATGAATTAATGAAAAACGGAAAGTGGGTGGGTGGTCCGCTGAGATTCGATGGAGAAGAACGAGGAAAGTGAGTACCACCGACCGAACCCCGTCCCCGCGCCCGGGTGGCACAGAGTTCGCATTTAATCCAGGAACGTGAGAATTCATTAGAATAAAACACATTCGATATAATTTATGAATTTACTATTTTTAATAATAAAGTTAGTCTCCTTTCATAACGTCAAAGTTTCCTTTCTTTGACGACGTCGATGACGATGATGATCCCTGGATGAGTCCTCTCGAACCTCCTGTAAAATCGTACGGCGACTGAATGAATCCACCGGGATGCTGCGGGTAGTGCATCGATGGTGAAATGTATCCTCCCCTTGCCATCATGTTTCCTCCCGAAGATGGATGGTTAGCTCCAGGTCCGTAGTACCCTGTCGGCTGGTGAGGAGGCATTCCGTAAGGAGAGTATGGATTATGGTAGGGATAGCCACCCATTGCAGAAGGGTGAGGATAAGCCATGGGATTTTGACGATAGGCTGGGCTGGGTACGGCTCCACGGTTACCGGATCTTCTTCCTCCGCCCTGACCCGAATTTCCGCTTCCATCTTCATCCCCCATGAGCAGGGAAGAAAAACTGCGATCGTCAAAAGAAGCCGGAAATCCGCCGAAGCCGTCGAGCCCCAAAAGATCATTCGAACCCTGGTTGACTGAGCCCGAGCCGAAGTCTTCTGGAACGGCTGAGGGATTTCCATAAGCAGAAGGGTCGTGGGGAAAATGGGGAGGATGGTGAGCCACGTCCATGGGTGAAGCTCCCATCCACATAGGATTTGGCATCCAGGAATAAGGATTAGCTATGCCATAGGGATTGATGCCATGAGGTAAGTAAGAAGGTGGTGTCATCGGAACAGGATGGTGGAGAGACGAAGATGAAGACGGCGAAGAAAACGAACCCATCATGGCAGACAATCCTTTATTGCTGGAAGATGTCGAACGATCTTGCTGACCTGGAGAGGGCGAATTTAGTGGGAATGCCTTGCCCATGGAGGGAGCCGACGATACTGGAGACGTCATTCCGAATAACAAAGAAGACGAGCTCGAGGAAGCTGATGGTCGAGTGAAAAATGGTGGCGGAGGCAGCCCGGACGAGTTGTTGTTCTTTAAATAGCCAGGTAGTAGATCTCCCATTCCCCCTTCCAGTGATCCTAGATGACCAGAACTCGATGTCTGAAGTCCAAAAAGAGAAGGGGCTTCAAAATCTTTCAGCGGCTTTCTGTTCCAGTCAAAGAAAGAATTTTGCTGCTGCATTTGCTGAGCAGCTGTATTTGTGACTGGCTGTGGCTGTGCCACAGGTTTTGGAATTGGCTGTGGGTTGACCGGAGCAATGCTACCAGTTTCCTTCGATCCTCCCAGATTACCGGAACTAGGAAAAGACGACTCCGACTTATCTTTTGTCTTTTTCAAGTTTTTACTGTTGTTCTGCATGGGAAGAACAGTCTTTACGGGAGGTGGTGCACCGACCGCTTTGGCGCTCACGGAGGCGGTACTAGCCGGATTCGAGGAAGGAAATTCTTTTTCCGAGGGTTTGCCACCAGCGGAAGGCGCCAGATTGGACGACGATGCCGATATTGCAGTCGATGCCGATAGCGTCTGTGCCGTGCTGGGATGTTGTTGTAGAGACGGTTGAAGATTTTTCAATGTCGTCTGCTGCTTTTGGCTGTTTGAACTTTGATCTTGATGTCTCAGAAGTGACGTTCCTCTCTGGATTGGTGCAGAAATAACCTTGTCTTTGTTGTTGTTGTTGATGCTCTGGTCCTTAAGGTTGTTGTTGTTGTTGACGGTGGAAGTCGAAGTAACCGTAGCTGCAGAAGCTGTAGTTAGTGTAGTCGCAGTAGTCAAGCTGACGTTCCGTGAAGTAGACTTGCCTTCGGCATCTGTTTCTTGGAATTGAAATGGAGAACAAAAAACTTGATCAGCATCCGGCCAAACTGAAAGCCGCAAGCAGGAAAAAAATCGGAGTTTAGAAAACAAAATAAAACTAAAATGAAACAAAAACAACAAAATAAAAAACTTAAAAAACTACAAAAACAAAATTACGAAAATATAAACTGAAAACAACTTTTAAATTAAATAACAAACAATCACCTTCGACAATATCATCATCATCTTCAACTTCCATGGCATCTTCTGCTTGTATTCCGGTAGAAGGGATGACACCTTTTCGTGCGGGGGTCATCGTTAGGACCGCGGCACCTGACGTAGAGGCTACCGAAACCATCGAAGTGGACGCTCCGGTAACCGCGTTAGAGCCGCCTGGAGTGGCGCCCGGTTTCGGAGCCGTCCTTACGGCGAAGATCTTTCCGTGACTAGTTCTGATGTAAACTCCTTTCGGAGTTTTGATAACGAGGACCTTTTCTCCGGCCGGAATCTTGCTGTTGGTCGAGTCGGATATCGTGTTCGTGCCCGGAATGATGATGTCTGGAAACGGAAGAAATAAATTCGACACATTTTCAGAGACTAAAATAATCGACATTTATACAAGACAAAAAATAGCCTTTTAAGATCGTATAGAGATGTCGGATGAATCGTTTTGAAATATTCTATGAAAACGAATTTAAAATAAAACAAGTACTCACCTGTTGTGGTTTGTATTTGCTGCACGGAAACTCCGGGTTTTAAGCCCGGCGCCCTGAATTGATTGGAGATTATTCTTGGATTGGGTCCACCCTTTATCGGGGCAGACATCATCGGCCTCACGCTGGCTACTGGTCGCTGGCCAAATCTGAATCGGGGTAAAATATAAATAATGAAGGATATTGGATTCAGTGGTGAAACACAAAAATTCAAGATTCACCAAAAATTAGCATCATCAATAATTACGTATTATAACATCGGTTTTTTGAAAACAATTATCAATCAAACCACATGTCATTCAATCAATCAATCGATTCATCAATCAACCCATTATTCAATTTATCAATCAATCAACAAATTTATCAATTAATCCATCTATCGATCAATCCTCTTAATTGACAAATCTTTCCTATCTAGCTGACCTACCTGACCATGGTGACTCCATCAATGGTTTTTGGATAGAGAGCAGATTGCCTGGAAAACCCCATGGTGCTCATTTTCTTTTCCATCTCGTAGCCTTGTTTGGCGAGCCGTTTTTCGTGCCTCGTTAACTTCTGATCCTTTCGATCCAGGAGCAGCGATTCGTGAGTGAACGGTTCCTGAACGGACGGAATTGAGAAACACAAAATAAATAAACGGAAAAAAATTGATATTTTAGATTGATTTTTAAGCTTTAAAAGCACAAACAAACAAGCAAACCTTTGTAAGCCATTTCTAATTCGAAAAAATTGATATTTTAGATTGATTTTTACGCTTTAAAAGCACAAACAAACAAACCTTTGTAAGCCATTTCGAATTCTTCTTGACCACGTTGACCAGGAGAGAATCTCCACACCTTTCTTCGTATCCTTCCATCGTGATTTCCGAGGGCTCCGAGTCCTGGATGGAATTGTCGGACGATTTAGTTTATAACGTTGCTTATTATTGAAAGTAACTAATTTTTCTAAGAGAAATTGATTATTTTTAGTATTATATTTATATATTATTTATTATTATATATATTATTTATTATATTTATACGTTGCTTATTATTGAAAGTAACTAATTTTTCTAAGAGAAATTAATTGATTATTTTTAGTATTATTTTATATATTATTTATTATTATATTATATATATTATTTATTATATTTATACGTTGCTTATTATTGAAAGTAACTAATTTTTCTAAGAGAAATTAATTGATTATTTTTAGTATTATATTGTATATGTAAAAGCCTCTTTTTTTTTGATTCAACGACATATGCAAATGGTTAACTACTATTGGCTAAATTAAACAACCAATCCACACACACACAAAACTAACTGGCCAATCAATACGTCAGAAATTAAACAAACCAATAATAACTCATTCACAAAAACCAACTTAGTATTAAACCAGAAAATAGACAAAGCAAAAAAATCTAAAAACTAATTGACCTACAAAACTAAATAGACAAAATAAAAACTAATTTAATTGAATAATGAAAAGTAATTAAAAAATTAAATTAAAACTTAATCAATTAAAATAAATTAAATTAAAACTTAATCAATTAAAATAAATTAAATTAAAACTTAATCAATTAAATAAATTAAATTAAAACTTAATCAATTAAAATAAATTAAATTAAAACTTAATCAATTAAAATAAATTAAATTAAAACTTAATCAATTAAAATAAATTAAATTAAAACTTAATCAATTAAAATAAATTAAATAAACCTCGTTTCTCATGAGAACGTCAACTTGTTTCTTCGAGAGAAGGTTTTGCGGATTCAACTCATCTACGACCCGATCAGAAATTCCCTGCTTGTTGATCTGCCTGTCGTAGATGTTCTTCTCCATCGTATTGTCCGACACGAGCCTGTAGACGTAGCAGCACTTGTTCTGCCCGTAGCGATAAACTCGGCAGACGGCCTGGCAGTCGTGGCAGGGATTCCACGAGGCATCAAAGATCACGACACGACATGCCCCGATCAAGTT
This sequence comes from Erpobdella octoculata, assembly GCA_963978895.1. Classification (NCBI taxonomy): domain Eukaryota; kingdom Metazoa; phylum Annelida; class Clitellata; order Hirudinida; family Erpobdellidae; genus Erpobdella; species Erpobdella octoculata. The sequence goes on along the minus strand of OZ022245.1, from coordinate 153,991 downwards.
GATGCCTAGACAGCCTGCCCTGTAAAATTAGAGCAAAAAACGTTTACGAAACGAAATATATAAATGTAAACAAAAAATGCAATTTTCTCACGAACTTCCTTATTTATAAATCTATCAAACAATCAAAAGAAGATTAAAAAATTCCACAAACCTCGTAGACAGGAGAAAAAGATGAACTTTTGAGTTGTTGTAATCGTTGAATTGGTTGATCAACTTCTCTCTGTCAATGCCGGCAGTTCCGCCGTCAAGTCCTTGTAGAGGTGGAAGCAGAATTAGAAAATAAGTTATTTGGTTTTTTATAAATAAACATTATCAACACCACTATAGTAAGGTCACTATTAATCTGCCATTGTTGTTCCTAACCTACAAACTAGGAAAACTCTAAATTATATGCTAATATCATACAATGGCCTCACCAACCATCCGTATCAATGAAACACACCATCCATCCATATCAATGAAACACACCAACCACCCACCTCACTGGAACACACACCATAAAACACGAGAGCCTTAAAAATAAGATTCGTAATTACTGTAATAATTTCTATTTTTCTGCCAGTACTCATCCATGCCAGGGGGGCACCTCCTCGATAAGTATTCCTCGATCAATGTCAGTGTGTATAAACTTTGACTGTAATTTATGTTAAAATATTTAAACAAAGTTTGGAATAAATATAATATTATTACATGTTCATAAACATTGATTGTGATTCATGTTAAAATATTTAAACAAGATCCTGAATTATAATATTATTATTAAATATTGATAAACTTTTAGTGTAATTTATGTTAAAATATTTATGTTAAGCTATTTAAACAAGATTCGAAATAATTACAATATTATTATTAAATATTTATAAACTTTGACTGTAATTTATGTTAAAATATTTAAGCGATGTTTGGAATGATTATAATAATACCATTGAAATATTCATGATAGCCCTTTACATTATTTTTGATTTATTTTAATTTATTCTCGACCGCACCCACCTAAACACGAGAATTTTGTCTCCAACTTTAACAGATTCGTCAATGATGTCCATGAGGATAACCATCTTACCACTGTGCTCCGCCATGCCTGCCAAGTAGTCTTTCATTAAATCCACAGCCTGAATGGAATAGATTAGCATAAATTATAATAAATCAACATAAACATTATAATAACTGAAACAACTACTCGACACAAATTCATTATAATAAATTACCATAAATTATAATTATAATAAAAAAGAAACAGACTCAACAATACCCACCCATTCGTAGCTGATAACTTGAGATTCTTTCTTCTCGTTGGTCGCCGGAACCAACCCGGCTCCGCCTTCTTTATTCACGTCGCTCCCCTCTTCACCATTTTTTCCTTCTCCATCAACGATGCTACCGTTGCTAGCTACCGAACTCATGCTGGCTTGGCTGTTTGAGTTGATACTGTTGATACTGGCAGCGATCGCTTTCGCATTCCTGCGATAGGTTCTTTTCGGAGTCGGGGCAGGAGCACCGGCCACCCCCGCCGATTGCATGACATCGCCGTTTGCCGCCTTGGCTTCTTCGAGGTCGAGGTCGTTGTCGTCTTTCCTCTGTTCGACAACTTGGTAGAGGATGTCCGGATGGTTCCATATCTGATTGGTTTAAATGAATGTTAAATAAAATTTAAAAAAAAAACCGATTTACATCACCAGCCTCATTAAATTTTGTGCTACTAGAGCAGCTTGCCTGTCAAGATAGCACAGCAGCAGCTTAGCTTATCTCTGACAAGCTAAGATATATTTTAAGTGAAGATGAAAACTTTTATAAAAAGATAATATAAATAAAAGTTTATAAATAAATAACAAAATAAATTTACGAACGTTATTTCAATTATATATATATATATATATATATATATATATATATATATATATATATATATATATATACATACATATATTATAAAACAATAATTTCACAATAAAATAACAAGTTTAAACAAAATAAAATAAAAATCTCTCAACCTTGCAGCAGACAGAGAAAGCTTTGATAGGATTGTTAGAGTTGGACCAGCTAGCGATGTTTCCGCTGTCTTTTATGGCCGACATAAATTCATTGTAGAGTTTCCTCTGGATGGGGGAGAGGCGGACGAATATGACGTACTCCTCTTTCTGGGGAAGGGCGGACTGAAGAACCGTGTGTCCTCTTCTGTTTTTTCCCATTAAAAAGAATCAAATTTGTAATGATCAGCCTAGATAAAATGTACGACAGTCTTTCTTGGGAGTTCACTGGTAGATTTTTACCACGAAGAAAGGTTGTCAAATATTAATTTATTCAACTCAAGTATGATATCATAATTAATGATTAAAATACATTATTAAACAATATTATTTGATCTATCTTTCTTTAAAATTATTTGGCAATAGAATGAACAAATAAATATGTAGTGGGGTGCTGAATTTCATTTCATCAAGAAATCAACAAGCACAGCGAACTATTAATGTATAGCACTCAGAATAATTCAGTTTATAATTATTTTTTCATTTGTAGTGATTAAAAAAATTATTATTATTTAGGTAGACATCCATCTAAGCATGGACGCCAAAAAAATCAATCAATAAATCAGCCCAACTCAGTAACGAAACAATCTAAAAAAAATGAAGCCTGAGCTCCATCTTCATCTTACACTAACTACCAATGACATAATCAGTGGATGAAAAACTGTTAATCAATTAATTAATTATTATATAACACTATTTTTACAAGCCAACCCACCAGCTAACGAGATGAAATATTTGTGATAATAACAATAATAATAATAATAATAATAAAACACACACAAAGACCAACCTCTGAACAAATCCTTCTAGAAGACTGTGCAGAACGTGCGCTCTGAATCTCATCAACTTGACGTCCTTGGGGGTGCTGTCGGCGCACTGGCCGTTCATTATCGGCCGTTCGAACATGTTGCAGAATTCCTGCTTGGATCCGAGATAGTTTGGCCTTACAAAGTCCACCATGCACCAGTACTCCAACAGATTGTTCTGCAGCGGGTAGCCGGTCAGTACTATGCGCCTCCTGCAGTCGGTGGGAAGAAAGACGGTTACGATTTTTTTCATTAAATTACATATTCATGTGACAATAACAATAATATATTAATTAGGCTAATTTATTCAGTTTTTTTTTCAACTTTCCTAACTACGGATACTGGGTAGTATTACAATACCATTTTTATGACTCAATTTAGTTTAAATGATGATAATAATAATAATAATGATAACACCATTATTAATGATTATATAACAATAAATTACTATTTAATTAAAATTTTAACATCTATCTTGCCTGGTTCTGATGTTTTTGAGTACTTGGGATATACTCGCATGACTGTTTTTGATTCTGTGACCTTCATCGCATACAACAAGGTCAGGTCCGGGTCTCACAAGGGCTTCTTGTAAATCTGAATGAAACACCACACATACGTAGCATGAAACATCAACTCCTCGACAAATCAATACCGTATAATAACCTAATCATACAAATGATTACTAACCAAAACATTTCTTATTTATCATTTTAATCCATAAAAAATCTTTCAATCTAAATGCAAATTTCAAATTATTATGTTTTAAGCCGATAATTGACTCGTATTTTCAACAATATCTTTATTAAGTTATTTTTAGCTATTTCTTTATTAAGCTCCTCCTATTTTTAGCGATTTCTTTATTAAGCTCCTCCTATTTTTAGCAATTTCTTTATTAAACTCCTCCTACTTTTAACAATTTCTTTATTAAACTCCTCCTACTTTTAACAATTTCTTTATTAAACTCCTCCTACTTTTAACAATTTTTTTATTAAACTCTTCCTACTTTTAACAATTTCTTTATTAAACTCCTCCTACTTTTAACAATTTTTTTTATTAAACTCCTCCTACTTCTAGCAATTTTTTTTATTAAACTCCTCCTACTTTTAACAATTTTTTTATTAAACTCCTCCTACTTTTAACAATTTTTTTATTAAACTCCTCCTACTTTTAACAATTTTTTTATTAAACTCCTCCTACTTTTAACAATTTCTTTATTAAACTCCTCCTCCTCTACGTCAATAACGACAGGCTCGCTGGTTGCAGACGACTTCTTCGTACTTCTTCTCGACTTGACTGGAAGTCCTTTAGATTTGATCAGCAGACGATACATTTCGTATCCGAGCAGCAGGACTCCTCCCGTTTCGTGCCAATCAGCTGAAATACGAATAAATTACTTAGTTTTTTTTTATTGGATCTAAACATAATCGATCAATCAACATGAATATTTATTTAGAGCACCCTCCTTCAAGGCTCGTTTATGCCGCTCTTTTACGCACCCTACAGAAGAAAACTATTTTAATCGGTGATTTTCTATGTCGTAGGTTGCTTAGCAACGAGTAAGTGGTGAACTCGAACCCTGAACCTTTGGCATCCAGGTCTGACGCTCTACTCACTGGGCTACCATGGCACCTATATTATTATAATTATTATTTATCTTAGATGAATAACCCAGCTCCACAACATACCGACTATCTTGGTCCTGCTATTGGTCGTCTTCATATTGTCGTTGATGACGTACAGCTTGAATTCGCGAGGCCAGAAGATTTCTTTATCGATTCCTCCTCCCATCTGGCTCTCCTCATCCACAACGGGCATCCACATGTTGAATTCGTTGACCCAGTTTTGAAGCGTGTTCACCGGAACTATTATCAAGACCGACTTGGCTCCGGTGTGACGTAGGAAGATGTCGACAAACGATACGACCTGCGACGGACGACGACGTGTGATTAAAATGAAAAATAATATAACTAAATTATAATAATATAATTCATAAATTAAATATCAAAATTAATTATTTGAGCCTTTAATAAATGGTCTGCGGAATTACTATTATAATGTCAACTATCTGATCATCTCCGTAATGGCAAAAATCAACTAATCAACTGGTGATATCATGGTTATCACTATAATACTATCACTATCATCATCATCATCATCACCCTAATTACCAGTATCATCACACCCACCTTTTTTAACAAATAGTATCATTATCACCACCTCCTTTAACAAATAGTATCATCATTACCATCACCACCCCATGATCAATATTCGATTTCTAATCATCATTAGAAAAACTAATACGCCAATTTTACCTGGATGGTCTTTCCGAGGCCCATGCTGTGTGCCAGTATGCATCCGAATCCGTTATTTGTTTTATATCTTTCGAGAGATTCTACAACGTTGTCGTACATGAATCTTATCCCTCCGATCTGTTGAATGAATGAAAAAAAAAACCAATAAATATCGATCACACTTTAAAACATAACTTGTAACGATTGATAAAACCGATTGAGCCGCATAATAATAATAACAACATATAATAATAACTTTTAGTCGATACTAACTGAAAAACCAAACATTGCTCGGATTTTTAGTTTTTTGGTTATAAAAAAAAACACCAGCCAAGACAAACCACCTCGCCCCCCCCCCGACCATGTCTCCCGAGTCCGCCAAATTTCAATAAAACCAGTCCAGGTGTTTTAATTTGACGACGATGGATACGACAATAATTCATTCATTTGTACTTCTTCTCATACCAGATAAACCCGTTTTCCCTTTCCCGATATTTTAATTTCGATATAAACATATAACTGATATCGTAATTGCACTTATTTTTTTTAATGAAATGGTTCAAATCTAATTTTCAGATTTCTTTTTTTGGTTATCTTTAAACATTTTAAATTGGCTGGTTGGACAAGCAAAAACAAATAAACAAATGAATAAATAAATAAACTAATAAATAAATAAACAAACAAATTAAACAAACAAACAAACAAACAAATAAACAAATGAATAAATAAATAAACTAATAAATAAATAAACAAACAAATTAAATAAACAAATAAATAAAGAGCTCACTTGATGGGGTTTGACGGCACTGGCCAGCTGTGGTGCAAGAAAAATATCCGGTTCGTCCGAAGGATGTCCGACGTTGACGAGGACGCAACCGTTGACGTCGGGTCGATTCATCGCGTCGTTGACGTGACTTCCGCTGCTTTCCGTGTCTTCTCCTCCCTCTTCTTCCGGCTCCTCTTCCGCGTCGGACATCACGATCAAGTCGTCGTCTTCATCTTCGTTGTTGTCCTCGTTTTCCGAGCTGGATATCTCCACCACATCTGCTCAGAGTGAATATCAAATTAAATTATATATGAATATCAAATTAAATTATAGATGAATATCAAATTAAATTATAGATGAATATCAAATTAAATTATATATGAATATCAAATTAAATTATATATGAATATCAAATTAAATTATATATGAATATCAAATTAAATTATATATGAATATCAAATTAAATTATATATGAATATCAAATTAAATTATATATAAAAAATAGTAATTTAAATGAAAAAAAGTATATATATATATATATATATATATATATATATAGATATTTTAACTTTAATTATTGAGCAGATAATTTTAAGATAACACACATAAAATGATAAATAAATTTTATCAACCATCTTCCTTATTATAAAAAGTATATTATTACTAAGTGGTAATTTACCTAAACTATATGTGTTGCTACAATTACCATGGTCTGTCATTACAATTACCGTGGTCAGTCATTACAATTTACATTACCACAGTCATCATTACAGTTACCATGGTCAAAATTATAACAACCATGGTCAAAATTATAACAACCATGATCACAATTACAATTACCCTAGTCACAACTATAATTATCCTTGGTCATAATTACAATCAACATTGTCACAATTACCATGGTCACAATTACAATCATCATGGTCACAATTACAATCACCATGGTCACAATTACAACCACCATGGTCATAATTACAATCACCATGGTCACAATTACCATGGTCACTATTACAATAATTCATCACTATAACAATTATCATTATCATCATCATCATCATACCTGTAACCACAGGCTTTTCGGCAACCAGAGGAGGAGTTTTGTTGGGATCGAGTACACTGTTTGAATCTGAAGAATCACTTTTATCTGGAGTACATTTTTTATGATTTCATAAGTAAAATAAATTTTCGTCGTAGCGAAATGAATTAAAAAAACACACAAACTTCAAAAAAATCCACAAAATCGAAATAACAACTTAAAATAAAACATCTCAAAATCCTGACCGTGGAACTATTCCACTCTCCAGAACTCGACCATTTCAAGACAAAAAAATTTCATTCAATCCAGTTGCTATATTCCATTCCAACTCTACTAATACCATCTTCAGCAATGAATATTTATATGTATAAAACAATCATAACCAGCCTAAGCTTTCTCAATCTACAAACAACCAACCCCACCACTTCTTCTTCTTCTGATCATCTGATTATTTTAAACTAACCTTCCAATAAAGATTTGAGAGACGATGTGGCCAAGTCAACTCTCTTGTGTGTTGAATCTACGTGAAGATTGGCAGCCATGTCTTTCTCTCTCTGAGCCCGTAATTCCAGAGCCTGCTGTTTCAACTTCTCCTGAATTTCTGAAAGTCTTTGCTTCCTCTCCATTTCTTCTTTCTGGGCAGCTTTCGTCTCTTCGTCCAAGTTTTCCTCTTCGAAAATCTTCCTGCGATCATCGCCGTCGAGGAAAGAATTTAGTTTTAAAACGACAATCGAACGAACGATTAAATTAATATTTTATTTATAAATCGTAAAATTTTCGTACGCAATTTGAGCTCAAAAATCCATTTAATAATGCAGACAAAAATCTGTTAAAATTTATGAATATTTCTTAATAAAAATAATTGTGATGACAATAATTATAATAATGATAATTGCATGCAAATAAATCGTTTTAAAGAAAAATAAAATAAAACAGATAAACAAATGTCTATTTTAGTAAACAAAAAAATGTGCTTTTTAATGATTTTTAAACTAAAAATAAATATGTTGTCATTAAATTTTCAGAAACTTTCTCATCAGCAATACATCTAAGCACACGACAAACCAAACAACACAACAAACAATACTACAACAAAAGACAACATATCAATCATACATTACCTGATATTCTTTCTTTCAAATAAATTCTTTCTGGAAGCATCAAGTCTGGCCTTTTTCTCCGAAGGTTCTTCTCCCTCTTTCCTTCTCCTCTTCCTTTTCTTTCTTCCCTTCTGATCGCCTTCTCCCTGCTTGCGACTTCGCGATTTTTTCTTTTTTTTTACGACATCGCCACTGCCTCGTTCCGAAGCATTTTCCCGATTCTCCGGGTTTTCCGGGTCGTTCTCTTCATGTCCTTGAACCCGTTCATCTTTCTGACAATCTTCTTCTTCTTCTTCTTCGTCGTTCTGGAGCTGGTCATCAGCTGGCGAAGTCAGATAGAATAAATAAATTAAAATTTTTTTTTTAAATATAAACATTTTTATCTTCTGACGAAAAATAAAGTGCCGGTCGCATCTAATGCAGCATCGGTATTTACCAACAACCAGTATTCTATGAAACGGCTTTCAAAAAACGCTCGGCAGATGTCAGTTTAATTAATACTAGACATGCATGCATACATACTTACATACATATACAAAAACTAATGACATCCATAATGTGACTTGGACACATTCACTGATACTGTGATTTTGGTTACATTCGGGCTATACATCACCGACTCAGCGACTGTCGACAAACTCAGAAAAAGTTTAAAAACGCATCTCTTCATGGCCTAGAAATTGACATTATGCCATGCAACAAATTATCAATTATATTCCAATTGTCTGACTGAAATGTTATCAGCAATATTAAAATTATGATTATTTAGTTGTTTCAAAGATGGCATCACATAGAAGAAAAAACTGAAATACTGATATATGTATAATAAAAAAATTGTTAAAAATCAACAAACTAATTTCAGGATTCCACGTCTGCTTTTCCACGTCGGTTTCATCGTCGTCTTCGTCATTTTCGTCGCTCGCGGAATCAAAATTTCTATCGAGATCATCTCTGTTGGCTGCGTCTGAAGTGTTTCCTTGGTTTTCCGTTTTTAAATCTTTGGCATCATCTTCTTCTTCTTCTTCCTCTTCGGTTTCGTCGTCGTACAACTCAGGATCTTCGCCGCTCAACTTTCGTTCGTCGGAAGAGACGCCACCGCCGAGGCAGAACGGAAATTTCGACGAGTCGAACTCGCTTACCCTGTTTTCGCCCGCCGTCGAATGACTCTGTTCGAATGGAAATTTTGTCGCGACGAAATTCGCTAAGCCGTTTATTTTGCTTCCGGACGACGGGCCGTCTTTTAAACAATCGTCGGGTGGTGGCGGAGCATCGTTGAAGGCGTATTTCAAATCATTTTCCATCTTTGGCATCCGGTCATTGTACAAAAATGGTTTATCGTCATCCATTTCTTCCGACTTGCAGAACTTCTGCTGAACCTCGGGCTCTAATTTGGCACCTTTCGTTTCATCTTCGGACTGTAAACCGGCAGCGTACGGCTGATTGTAGGAAAATTCGGTGTTTCTAATATCACCGAAACCCGGCATTTCTTCGGAATCATCGGCGCACAGATATAGAGACTTGTAATCCATTGGGAACTATTATTATATCTTTAATAAGAAAACAACAAAAATAAAGACTCTATAACTATCGTTCAACTAAATTTATGTATATGATAACGTCCCGTAAAAAATAGATAAAAATGCCGTTACGCAGGCCATCCGTAGTGAAGTTAATTAGTAGTAGAAGAATTAATCAAAAACACGGGCGTTGGGTCTAAAAATTCTTATGCAATGTTTGATAGACAAATACAAACAAATAATATTAACATTTATTACTGACTTAAATGACAAAAAAAGAGGAATTATTGTTTAGCATATAAAGCACAGTGCGACGAGCACCACAAAACAAAAAACAATCGCCATATTTTATTAAATGAAGTGAAAACACTGAATCATGAAGTAGCTGACTTCTTTGTAAAAAAAAACCTTTTGAATTATAGTACTTTTAACTATTTTTTTTGTCTGAATATCGCATAATGTGGTAGATATATAAATAGTGAACATCACTATAGATATTTTTTCCTAAACCTCGTACGCATTATAAGTGTCTATGAAGTAATATATATTCTATTCATAGATATATATGATTCTTTTCTATCAGAGAACTTATTTATGCTTATATTATTTCCAAGGTCGTTTCATTATTATTTTGTTAAATAAAAAATTTTAATAGAATATAAAAATTATTAGCAGTTTATAAAGGAAAGAGAATAATGTATTCAAAGCTCCACTGCATGCATCCACCATTTCAAATTATCAACAAAATAAGATTCTTAGAAATATATTGTTATATCTGCGTTAATTTATTTCAAAATCTGTAGCTACTGTTTTAGCGTAAATGACACTGTTCGCTTATTAGTTTATTCCGTAAATATATACAACACAATATGTGACAATATATAAATGGACTGACCTAGGTATATAATCTGTACCTTTGGTTCTAGGACAAAATGTCATTGGACAAAATGTGGAAAAAATGCCGTGAAGACAAAATTGTCGTGAGGACAGAATGTCGCAAACAAACATTTTGTCCATGGCATTTTGTCCGCCACATTTCATCTGCGACATTTTACCCGCGACATTTTGCCCGCGACATTTTGTCCGCGGAATTTTGTCCGCGACATTTTGTCCACTGACATTTTGTCCAGCCACCATCTTTGTAGAAGGTGCTGGTATTCTGGTATTACAGCATATAGTTGAATCATGAATCTCTTATTTGCTGGCTACGAATTGTTTGCAAGGTGCTCGAGCCATACTATACATTTATAAGTCTGTGTTGTGGTTTTCAAGTTATTTTTAAAAGTGACATTAAAATAATAATTTTTTCGTGGACCTGCATGAATGGACAGCCAGTTAGGAATACATTTTTTTCTTTATTGCTATAAGTTATAACAAATCTTTATGACTAAAATTAAAAGCGTGGGCCGCTCATCATAACCCATGGATTAAGAAGCCCCATCGGCAGGGTTGTTAATATCGTAGTATCGCTATCGCAGCGATATGATCCCCGTTACTTTTTCAATATCGTTATTGCCATCGCCAATACTTTTGGCGTTTAGTATTTTTTCGGCCACTTTTTATGGGGTGGCAAATTTTCGAGAAAAAATTGTTATGTGTAGAATAAATTAAAAGTAAGTTTTCGAAACATTTTTTGAAAATGTACCTCCGACTGCCCCCTCCCACCCCGGTCATCAGCTTTTCTTGGAGGCAAAACGGGGTAAAAAAAATTTAGAAAATTTATGTAGAAAAATTTTTGGTTAAAAAAGTTTGGTCCCCCCAAGGAATTACTGAAATGATGCTCCTGGGATCATAAGGGTACGGCACATTTGGCCTACGCCCCGGGCAGCAGAAACCCACGCTGCGCCACTGTGTTAATTGTTTGAATATCTTCCTAAAATAAAATAAGAAAAATCATCGAAGTTTTCAATTTAATATTCGTTTTTATTTCTGGAATTTCTTGAGAGACTTCACCGCGCAAATATTATATTATATTATCATTTCATTGCAATGAGAAAATTGCATGAATGCTTTTTAATGTAATTTAGTCTACAATTGTACTAATAAACGTTCAAATGAAATAAAATAATGTTTTTCTTGTTTTAACGGTATTAATTTGCTCAACACAACGATTGAATAAAATTACCATAAATAAATAAATTAATAAATAAATTAATTAAAGTGTGTAAAAAGGCTTTAAATAAAGAGAAATGTAGACAATTCTTTCATCACTTGTGCACGGTCGATCGTCGTCGCCATCTTTTTTCTGGGTACTAAGGCAACAAGAGTAATGATTATGATCACGTTGGTGGTGGTGGTTATGGTAGTGATGATGATGTGAACGCCGATGATGATGATGATGATGATGATGATGATGAAAACGGAGTGATTAGGCGTTAGTTGGAAAAAACACACTGTTTTGCAGGAGATTAAATTGGAGGAAAAAATCGAAAACTACAATTCTGTTTTTCTCTGAAAAATTAAAATATTAAATTTTAATTAATTAAAATACTAAATTTGAAATATTAAACTTTAAGAAATTAAACATTTACTTACTAAATTATTGAATAAACAATTTTTGTTTTGTAATGCTTTGTAAATTTTTAAAAACTTGTAACCTTGTGACTTGAAGATAATTTTGTATGTAGCTTGTCATCGTCGAGTCTATCAGGAATGCCATCATTATCGTCGTCGTCGTCCAGGTAATCCGGTATTCCATCTCCATCTTCATCCGCTTCCATGTCATCCGGAATTCCGTCATTATCATCGTCGTCATCCTCGTCGTCGGGGATGCCATCGCCGTCCGAATCGAGATCCGATCTTCCATCGCCGTCTTTGTCCGAATCAAGCGAGTCCGGTATACCGTCGTTATCCGAGTCCATTTGATCCGGATCATCACAATCCGGAACGCCGTCTCCGTCGTCATCGTCGTCGTAATGATCTGGAACGCCGTCATTGTCATCGTCGGAATCGAGCCAATCTGGCACTCCGTCGTTGTCCGTATCACGAAAATCCGGATCTACAGAATCCGGAACGCCATCTCCGTCCGAATCTAAATCTCTGCTGTCGGGAATTCCATCGTTGTCGTCGTCTGAATCTATCCAATCCGGTATTCCATCTTTATCTGAATCTCTGGTGTCGGGGTCTAAACTGTTCGGTATTCCGTCTCCGTCAATATCCGGATCTCTTCCGTCTGGCAAGCCGTCACCATCATCATCCCAATCCCGGTGATCTTGAATTCCGTCTCTGTCGGTGTCTCTCCTGTCCGGATCGTATATATCCAGGATTCCGTCACCATCTGCATCCGCATCAAGTGCATCCGGAATACCGTCGTTATCGTCATCTGTATCGATGTAATCAGGTATGCCATCCCTATCGGTATCTTTATGATCCGCATCCAGGACGTCCGGTATTCCGTCATTATCGTCATCGTCATCTTTGATATCCGGGATGCCATCGTTGTCATCATCCGGGTCTATATTATCAGGAATGCCGTCACTATCCGAGTCTCGAGTATCTGGATCGATTAAATCAGGAAAAGAATCGTTGTCGTCGTCTCCGTCTAGCCAATCCGGCATGCCATCTCCATCTGAATCTTGGTGCTTGTCCAATATCCCATCGTTGTTGTCGTCTGGATCTTTCAATGGTAATTTAGTAAAAAAAAAGTTTAATGAATAATATATTTAAAAAGTTTATTTATATAAAATACTAAATAGATAACAAGATTAAATTAATATTTATAATGATTTTATTTAATAATTAATTAATAGATTAAATTAAAAAATATTAATATCGATAATAATCGATATTATTACAACACTGAGTTACCTAGGTAATCGGGTATGCCATCGTTATCATCGTCAGGATCAAGGTAATCCGGAATACCATCGTGGTCAGCGTCGTGAGTCTTATCTACTGGACCTAATCGAGCTTCGAGGGCATCCGGTATTCCATTGTCGTTGTCGTCCGGATCAATAGAATCCGGAATGCCGTCGTTATCATCGTCGTCATCCATGGAGTCCGGTATTCCGTCTCCGTCCGTATCCATTTGATCCGGATCGTACTTATCGGGGATGCTGTCTCCGTCGGAATCCCAATCCGCTTCGTCAGGAATTTTATCGCTGTCATCATCGTCGTCGTATAAATCAATTATTCCGTCATTATCAGTGTCCCTGTATAAAAACGTGTATAAATAATAATTATAAACACTAATTTAATTATGTTTCAATCTGAGCGATAATGTAGTTAGCAAAAAAATTTATCGAATTTTTGTTGTTATGAAAAATCCAGGTGAGTTAAGGACCTCGTATCTAAATCTAAATAATCCGGAATGCCATCGTTGTCGTCATCCAGATCCTTGCTATCCGGAATTCCATCTCCGTCATCATCGTCGTCGTAGAAATCCGGAACACCATCTCCATCGGTATCTCTGAAGTCAATGTCGACGTCGTCGGGGATACCATCGCCATCTCTATCGGCGTCGATGACATCGGGTATGCCGTCGTTGTCGTCGTCGTCGTCTAAGAAGTCAGGAACTCCATCGTTATCGGTGTCTCTGGCGTCAAGGTCGAGCCAATCCGGAATACCGTCGTTATCGTCATCGTTATCTTCGTGATCCGGTATTCCGTCGTTGTCATCGTCGTCGTCTAGAGTATCGGGTATACCGTCTCCGTCGGTATCTCTAAAATCGGGATCGATTAGATGATCCGGAAGTCCGTCGCCGTCTCTGTCTTTATCTATGCGATCCGGAATTCCGTCACCGTCGTCGTCGTCGTCGTCTCTATCCGGTATTCCATCTTTATCGGAGTCGCGATCTTCCAGGAGATCGAGAACCTTGTTACCATCAGCATCCACGTCCAGATAATCTGGAATGCCATCTTGATCTTCGTCCTGAGTTTTATCTGCTCGACCGTTTCCATCCTTGTCGCTGTCCTTGAAGTCGGGAACGCCGTCGTTGTCGTCGTCGTCGTCAATGTAGTCGGGGACCCCGTCGCCGTCAGTGTCAATGGCGAGGTTGATTCCCTTGAGTGATTTCTCCAGATGATCCGGGATTCCGTCGTTATCATCATCTCCATCCTGAGCGTCTGTACAAGTTGAAAAAGAAAGAAAAGAAGTTATTGAGCTATAAATATACTCGTTTTATAATATATATGTTTTGTAAATATCATCTTCTTCAATGCAACTAACAAGAAAGATCATTACTACCATAACAGCAGTACCTTATTTATGCAGTGTTTCAATCTGCTAAGCTTTCGACTCTTATTAAACTGCTTTATGAGTGAAACTAAAAATTATCTTGTACATGGGTTTTTATAGGACTTGATTTTACTCTTCATCTGAAAAATCTTTTTTTTAGTGTGCAAACAGAGCTAAACAAAATTTCTTTCTGAAAGTTGATGGCAGTTGCTGGTTGAGGGGCTGGCTGGTTGGCCTGCTGGTAGACTTGGAAAAATTAATTGTTTTCCCTCAGTTATTATTCGGCTTCGGTAGTTTGTCTAAACAACCAAGATCATAGCTCTGATACGCAAGGCTGCTTTCTATTTTGTTGTTACTTTTACTCGTTGTTTGTGTTGCTCTGGTTGTTGTTTTTAGTATTTGCTAGTGGCGCCCGTCAGGTGATCGTGCTGATGATGATGATGATGATTATGATGATGATGATGTCGATGCAACTGTTGCTTACATTCATTTTTTGGCCAATCATCGCAAACTTAGTTTTTTTTGAATGTAGAAACACACAGAATGTTTGTTTCCGACAATGAAATGTTAACATATATCTCAAACAATCATCATCATCATCATCATCATCATCACCACCACCACCATCATCATCATCATCATCATCATCATCATCATCACCATCACCATCACCATCACCATCACCACCATCATCATCATCATCATCATCATCATCATCATCATCGTCATCGTCATCGTCATCGTCATCGTCATCGTCATCGTCATCGTCATCGTCATCGTCATCGTCATCGTCATCGTCATCGTCATCGTCATCGTCATCGTCATCGTCATCGTCATCGTCATCGTCATCGTCATCGTCATCGTCATCGTCATCGTCATCGTCATCGTCATCGTCATCGTCATCATCATCATCATCATCATCATCATCATCATCATCATCATCATCATCATCATCATCATCATCATCATCATCGACCTAGCTTTTTAGGATCGACAATGTTAGCCTTGGATTATTGAAACATTGTATTCTTCGTATTACGGTTTCACGATCAAAACTACTCCGGAATAGGAGTCCGCTAAGTCCACTAGAATAAGTGAAAAAGTTTACAAGATCCCACAGCCTTTACTTGCCACCCAGGCCACGCTCACGTCTATCCCGAATTGAATTGTGTCGAATATTATTACTTTCTTAGGACTGCCGAAAATTTTTTTACCTTGTACCGAATGATTAAAGGAATTCTACTAACTTGGGAACCTCTCGTAAACATGGTTTTTTGAATTATTATATTTTTCAATAATAATTGAATAAAAAAGTGCCATTTTTATGAATCTTACTATGAACTAAAACATGCCACTTTTGTCACTTTTACTACTGCAAGCAAAATTGAAGATGTCATTACATTACATCTGAATGCATTTTTGGATCTTTGATCCTGACCATCACAAACCAAATTATCTTCGAGAGATAATTTGGTTTGTAAGAGTCTCGTAATTACGCCCACAAGCTCAAGTCAAGTAGCTATAATAGTAGTGTTACCTACTATACCTACCTAGCGACAAGGAAACTCCTATACACAGAGTGAAACAGCATAAGATGAAAGAATTCAATTCTCAATCTACATTATTGACAGAACCGCCACTAAGAACCGCGAAAAGTGCAGACAGCGTAGTAGTAGTAATAATAAATTGAGAATAATATACTAATATGCAGTGTAATTGCTATATATATATGCGCAACATACAGGGTGACGGTTTCCTAAAATCAAAACATTTCCAAATAAACAAAATATTACCTCGATGATCTTACTTACTAACACTAATCATAATGTCGTCGTTATTAAGTTAATTTCCAGTCGCCATCTTTGACTTTTATTAGTGTAATCAAAGAATGAAATAATTAAAGAACATTTTATAGTAACGTCTCACTTTTTTGGCCCACCCTGTACTTTGAGAAGAGTGTAATGAATACAATGAGAAGAGATGTGAAGTAGGATAGTGGATAGGAAATAGAAAGGATAACATTATATTATGTAAGAGCATTGCTAAATTAAATGTATTTCAAAGTAGTTGAACAATTATTTTTTGTAGCATTTTAAATTGTAATCTAAAAAGATATTTAAAGAATGCAGTTAACTTGACTAACCTAGAACTCCATCGTCATCGTCATCTGTGTCTTTATCATCCGTTGTTCCATCTCCGTCTGTGTCGTCCGCATTTTCTTCCCGATCCGGAATTCCGTCACCGTCGTCGTCTTCGTCC
Organism: Erpobdella octoculata; assembly: GCA_963978895.1. Lineage (NCBI taxonomy): Eukaryota > Metazoa > Annelida > Clitellata > Hirudinida > Erpobdellidae > Erpobdella > Erpobdella octoculata. The sequence continues at coordinate 137,014 of OZ022245.1, read as the reverse complement.
AAATAATCCGGAATACCATCCTGATTTAATTAATTGTAAAATATTCAAGGAATACTATTGAAAGAGGCGTCTATTATCTTTTGCTGGACATTACCCATGGAACCCCCTCTAAATCCGCCACCACCTGAATTTGCACTTTTAAGTAGGTATAAGCTTTTTCTGGTTATGGTTTAATGGATTTGTTGTGTTGCTGGAATGCTCACAAATATTTCCTTTTTGCTGGATGTTTATATAGGCGTACATCAAGGCACGTGTGTTTTTATTAGAACATCTATATACATATTTTCCGATGTATGTATGTATGTATGTATGTATGTATGTATGTATGTATGTATGTATGTATGTATGTATGTATGTATGTATGTATGTATGTATGTATGTATGTATGTATGTATGTATGTATGTATGTATGTATGTATGTATGTATGTATGTATGTATGTATGTATGTATGTATGTATGTATGTATGTATGTATGTATGTATGTATGTATGTATGTATTTATGTATGTATGTTAACAATTTCGCATAATGCGGCCAACGCAGCGGTCAGCAGTCAGCAGCTGATAAAATGGGTGCGTACAGGGGTCTAATAAAAGTTAATACGCAATTGTACACTGTCAGTCCTAAGGATCGTTACCTGAATTTATTATGCAAGAGATTATCCAATTACATCAAAATTTATTATGGATTTATTGTTCAAAAGAAAACATCGGAAGCTATTTTTAAGCTGTCTAACGAAGGCATGGCATAAAATTTGGTGATTTTTTTGCTTGAACCAGGTTAGATCCAAAGCACTGAACTTTTTTTTTATATTCCTGAGCAAGTAGAGCAACCACATTGTCTAATTACCACGTTTAATTATTTGCAGCGATTGAGATGCTTACTTGATTGAACTTCCTATAATAATGGTAGAGAAGGAAAACGTTCTTTATTTAATATCTGAAAATTCGACAAAAAACCATCAGTTCTAGTATATATATATATATATATATATATACATATATATATATATATATATATATATATATATATATATATATATATATATATATATATATATATATATATATATATATATATATATATATACATATATATATATATATATATATATATATATATATATATATATATATATATGTATATATATATATATATATATATATATATATATATATATATATATATATATATATATATATATATATATATATATATATATATATATATATATATTATATATAAACTCAATATGTGAACATTTTTGTATGTATAGATCTCAGTCTGAGTTTTTGTTATGTATTGTTTGTATTTATGTTGCTGTATGTAGCTGCATGTTTCTTGGTGTAAACACTTTTCTTTTGTTGTGTTTAACTGCGATTATAAGCTTACCAAAGTTTAAACATTTGTGACCTTTCTATAATACTTTATCAGCCATCAGTTATACTTACAGACTTGTGACTGTTTTAATGCAAAAATTGACAGTGTCGGGGCAATAGTGTGGCTGACCCCCTAGAAACATCAGGGGTCCTTTACTGATAGGTTACATGACTGTTGTTTGAGTGGCATATTCTATTTTTTCTCCAAAAATCAAAAATAGTCACCGGGGGGGGTAGTCGGAAATGGTCGATGGCCATTTATAGAGTGTGGGTGCTCATTTAGTTATGAAGGTAGATTAGGTAGCAATAATTATTAAAATTTTCATTAAAAATTTAGTCTCTATAATTTGGAGACCCCATGAAACCTAGGGCACCTCCCTGACCGGGAGGTTTGAGGTACTCACGATACTGAGAATGGTATTGCAATAAACGCATAAATAAATTCATTACTTTGTCGACGTCCTGGAATCGGTCCAAAATTCCATCTCCGTTTTTGTCCAGATCGTGGATGTCCAAGATACCATCGTTGTCGTCGTCATCGTCTAGATAATCTGGTTTTCCATCTTTGTCTGTATCCACTGTCATGTCAACTCCTCTGAGTGATTGCTCGAGATAATCAGGAATGCCATCGCCATCTGAGTCTTTTATCTTACCGGACTGAAGCTTAGCTCTGACTTTTTTGGCATTTCTAATCTCCTCGACTTTGAGCGGTGGAGATGCCATGGATGATTTTGGCGGAGCGGGTTTCGGAGCGGGTTTCGCAGGCTGGACATTGACTTTTGGAGGCAGTACTGGTGTTTGCTGTTTGTTGGTGGCTTGCTTCTGAACTGGAACGATGCTTTGCTTTGGCACCTGTTGTTGCTGTTGTTTGCTCTTGTCAATAATTGTCACTTTCGGAGGTTGAGTTGGTTTGACTGCTGGTTCTACTTTGACCTTGACTTCTTGTGGTTTTGGAACGATTTTTTGTTGAATTTTCACTGGGGCTTGTTTTACAACCGGCTGTTTGGTTACCACCACGTTTGGATTGGAGGTAGTTCTGATGACGGGAACTTTTACGTTTACGGGTTGTTTAGTCTGAAATTCTTTTTTAATCTGTTGTCCATCGACAGTGGAAGCAGAAAGAATGACGGCAGAAACAACAACGAAGATGACGAAAACTGTTGAAAGACGCATCGAGATAAACATATTCTTGTTGCAAGTGGACCTATTGAATTTATGGTTTGAAGAGTCTGTATAATCACCTGTGATGTTACTACTGTTGCGATGTTGTTGCTTCAACATTGTTGACGCTGGACCGACGTCAAATCAACAGAGAACAATTAAAAGCTGTTGAAAGTTATCGCGTATACTGGTTGCAAAAAAATACGTCTGTCAAGTTTGAAAAAAAATATTTTTAAAGAAACTTTAGAAGGTAAAATCGCGAAATTGTAATTATTACTTCGCAGAAAAACTGAATTGTGCATAAGTAAATGTATCCATTTATGTATATAGGTAGGTACTTACCTACAAACACATTTTTTGTCATAAAAAATTTCTAGAATATCTTTGTAAGTTAATAAATAAAGCAAAAATGTACCTTTTAGCAGGGCCATAATTGGCATTGTATTATTATAATTAATAAATAATAATCTATATATATATAAAATTAAGATTATGTGTGTGTGTAAATAACTTATGCGCTGCTACACCATTCATCCGATCATAATGAAATTTTTACACAAGCTTGTGAGTCAATGGAGGAAGGTTAAAGTGAAAAAAAATTAAAATCGGTCACAAAATGACCGGAGCGAAGCGGGAGAGTGAGCGGGAACTATATATAAATATGCATATACACATACATGTGTATATGCATATTTAAAAAGTGCGACACTTTTTTCAATCGAGTTTGCCTAAAAGAACATATAGCGCCGAAGTATTCAAAAACATACATATACATAAATGAGCGGAAACGGGAACGGAAAAGCAACTGAGAGCGAAAGAGCGAGCGGGAAAAGGAAAGCAAGCGAATGCGGGAAAGCGACTGAGATCAAAAGAGCAAGCGGGAAAAAGAAAGTGACCGGGAGCGAGAAACCGACCAGGAGCGAGAAAGCGACCGGGAACGGGAAAGCAAGCGGGGAAGGAAACGGGAGCGAGAGAGACAAACATTAGAAAAACCTCTAAAAACCCCGGGCACCCCGCTAGTTGGTATTAAATTATTTTTTTAAAAATGATTTAAGCAGATAGTTAATAAATGCCATACTCATTATAATGGTTTTTATCCACGCTAAAGATATATACCGTAATTATAAGTGAAATTGAAAAAAAAACAATATATATTTAAATGCAACAGTAATTAAAACCAGAGATCAGATAAGTATATAATAAGTATAGGTACATACCTTTCAAAAAACGGCATCCCACAGCTCGTCTGAAATTTGTCAGTTCCCGAGCTCCTACGAGGAGCCGACACACTGCAATGAGATTGCATTAAGACTATAAATACTTTGGTGCTAGTTTTTATATAGGATGGTGCACTTATAGCTGTGCTGGCGAAGAAAAAATTAGCCGTGTGTGTGTGTGTGTGTGTGTGTGTGTGTGTGTGAACGCCGCGTGTATGTGCGTATATTGGAGCTGAAGATCTATATATTTATATGAATGTGTGAAGTTAGCCTTCTGAACTTACCTAAATCACTTTTGCTTTCGATCTTCTAGAGAATTAAGCTATACAGAGAAGCTGAAATACTACTAATTCTTTAAAAGTTTTTTTTATTAGAAAAAAAAACAAAATGAACCTGTAATGTAAAACAAATTTATGTAGCGTCTTTTTACACCGGAAGCTCTTTGCAGAAGACGACCTCGGGTACAATGAAATGAATATAAAAATTAAAATGTAACTGATTTAGTTCATAATTATGTACCTTACTTAAATCTTTTTCTGACTCACCATATGAACTTCAAATGTATGTTCACTATATTAATAATTACTATTAATAATAATGTTTAACAATTTTTTAAGTGGCGTAAATCCTGATAGCCTTTGCAATGAAATTGAGTATTTTTGGGGGGCAAGACGGTCAAAGAAGTGTGACGTCATATTTTAGAAGACTAACGACGTCTGAGAAAAAGAAGTGAGATTAAAAAATCGGCCATAATCACGCGACGTCACATATAGACGGTCCCCCTGTACCGTACCTATCAGTCACAGTGGATGCGGAAGGTTTACCCCAGTTTTGCTCTCGTCTTTAATCCCCGGGAAAGTAAGCCATTGGGAACTTTCGCCAACACGCAGCTAAAAGTTTTGTTGCTGAGAAAATTCATCTCCCCAGCTGCTGAACAAATCACAGAAACCTATGCAGACATTGTCTTCCAGGTCATAGAAAGAGCAGCATCAAAAATATCGGGATGAGATATCTCTAATCTCAACAAGATAGATATTGGGATGAGATATCTCTAATCTCAACAAGATAGATATTGGGATGAGATATCTCTAATCTTAACAAGATAGATATTGGGATGAGATATCTCTAATCTCGACAAGATAGATATTGAGATGAGATATCTCTAATCTCAACAAGATAGATATTGGGATGAGATATCTCTAATCTCAACAAGATAGATATTGGGATGAGATATTTCTAATCTCAACAAGATAGATATTGGGATGAGATATCTCTAATCTCAACAAGATAGATATTGGGATGAGATATCTTTAATCTCAACAAGATAGATATTGAGATGAGATATCTCTAATCTCAACAAGGAGAAACTTTGTGAATTTAAATTGTAGTTATAATAAAAACATATTTTACCATGTTTTTATTAACTTGCTTCCGTTCCTGTTTGTCTGTCCGCAAAATTTCAAAGTGGACTAAAAAGAAGAAAATAATTTTTCCCCAGAATTGTGTTGGAAAATTCTATTACTAAAAACGTTGGGCGGGCGCTTATGAGTTGTTTGGTATAAAAATGTATAATTTAGAAGGCAAAAGAGAGTAGAGCGTCTGCCTGTCGATCGTTAGGTCGGCAGTTCGAACCTCGCCGGCGTCACCAGCGTAACTCCCTTAAGCAAGGAGTTCACTCGCATAGCTAAAAGGGTAGGCGCCTATAAATGGCTGCCTCTGCAAGTACCCTTTCTCGCCTTCGAGCAAGACTTGTCTTGGAAAAGGCGTGTGCTAAATCTCAGTAAAAAAGTGAGAGAATGAGTAAACTGCATATGTAACACCTCATAAGCGCCCGCCCCACGTTTTTAGTCACAGAATTTTTCAACACAATTCTGGGGAAAAAATTATTTTCTTCTTTTTAGTCCACTTATAAAAACGTGGTTTTTGAAAATCTTTTTTTGCCTCTATTTATTTGCAAAATGTTTTCTACAGTTTGGAATTTATGATTTTCAATTTTAAATGTTTCTTAAAAGCAGCCTTGGAAGAAACAGTTTAAATTGGCTAGAGGCCATAAAAGAAAAATGACCTAATTATCTATCTTACCTGACCGAAGAACTTAAATAACAAAAACGTTTGCATGCTCAGCCAAAATGTGTTACAATCAGCATCCACTTCTTCTATCCAAAAAATAAAAAAAACATAAGTCATTTTTCTGACAAATATTCACTATGGTGGTGACAGCAGCAATCTTTCAATGAACTGATAGTAATAATTGAGAACACCAAGAACATTGATAAAAAGACAAATAAAAATTAAACAATCTTAATTAGTTAATTAAATTAATTAATTAATTAATGTGTTTGTTCTCTCTGTTTTGACAAGATCAGTTCCCTCAGGTTCTCCTCGCTCTCTTTCAATGTCCTCTCAAGATATGATTTTGTACCCTGGTATGTATTAAAATGTATTCATGTTTATTAAAATTTATATTTAAAATTTTTTTATATTTATTAAATATATTTATGCTTACTAAAATTTATTTTTATATATTAAATTTATTTATGCTCATTAAAAATAAATGTATTTGTAATTATTAAAATTTATTTATTTTTAATATTTGAAGTAAGGGTTAAATACATTTTTAAAAATCAATATAAACTTTCACACTTGCAAGTAGTCTATGTATGCACATACAATGATGCACACACAATGATGCACATACAATGATGCACATACAATGATGCACATACAATGATGCACATACAATGATGCACATACAATGATGCACATACAATGATGCACATACAATGATGCACATACAATGTACAAGATTGAGAAACAAGACTACAATGTGCACAAAATAAAATTAAACCTCAATCGTTTTGATTTTTTCTTCGCGTTCCGAAACTTGTTGCTTCAAATCTTTCTTGATATCCGTCAGCGGCATTTTTAAAAACCTGTCGGAAGAAAAAAATAATTTTACTCGAAACCCGTCCAAAGACATAAAAGACAAAATTAAACTTAATTGCACTAGGCAAAAGCGAAAACATTAAATGCGACGAAACTAACATTCTGCCAATGCTTTTGTAACATGGGGCATCCGAATTTAATGTCTGCAGATCTTGGTCGACCAGTTTGTCGTGTGCAATCAGTTTTTTCAGCTGGTCAATTTGCATGTCAGATACTTTCAGCTGTTGAGATGTTGAAACCATCTTGCCTTGCAGTTCTTGAAATGCCTGAAGAAAAATTGAAGGAGAAATAAAAATAAAAAATTTATTAATTAGCTTTTGATATAAGAAAAAAAATTCTACATTTAAAAAGATATAAATATATATATCAGTATGATTCAAAAAAAATAATTCAAAATTTATATAACCTTTTTTAGCTCAAGATCAACTGGTTTCTTTGATAAACTCATGATGGGAATTGAATTTCAGGCTTCAAAAGGCTAAAAAAAAGAATAGTAACATTTCAACATTGCCGCACTTTAATCCAATGTTCTCCCTCAGATCTTAAAGCTAATTTGATCTGCTAATCAATCGATAAAACTATACAACAATAATTTTGACCTATTCTATATAAATTAATATAAAATAGACTTCAAATATTTATACGAAAAATATGAATATGCAAATTGAGTTTTTTAGACAAGAGTTAATGTCCAAATGAATGAGTTGAGTTAAGTCCTGTTAAGTGATTAGTAGAATGATACTCAGCTCAGGCCTGGCTCAGAACAAGGACTCAATTTGTTCAAAATTATTAAAAAATCCAGGCTCTACAACTCAGTTAGAAATGAGTAATAACTAAAACATCCTAAAATAATCTCTATGCCACAAAGACAGCTTAAAAAAAGTGTCAAACCGAAGCAAGAACAAAAACAGAAGAAAACTCACAACAAACTTTTCGGCACCAAGCAACATACAAGCAAAATACTTATTTTATCATCAATCAACGCAAATGAACATGGTGATCCAAAGAACTAATTCAAAAATATTATAACAATTGAATAAATTATTTTATAAGTTTTTTTTACTTTTATTTGTAATGGCAATTGGTTTTTTTAAATAACATTTTAAATAAAAAAAAAAGGTTTACTGACCATGATGTCCAACAATGAGGACAATGCGAAGTTGAAGGCGTTATTCATCTATTTACAAGTGCACGAAATACCGAAATTCTTTAAATTCTTTTAGCATAGACAATTGGTTTTATTATACACCTTAAACTTTTGTACCTAGCGTGCGAGTTTTTATGGTTTATGACAGTTTATGTTAACTGGCGTCTTCTACTGCTTTATGATTCCTATTACCTTCTTATATATTATCTAACACCTAAAACATAACAGAAAAAAACAGAACATAGTTTCTATTGTTTTAGTAATTAAGAAAGATGATAAACATCTGAAAAGAGCTATTATTGACAAACAAAGCGACTTTTAAAATATTGTTTTGGCACGCCGTTTCTAAATATAGTTTTTGTTTATTTTCATTTCGAACGGACGGTGCGTTGTTTGTGTTGTTGTTGAGTAAATGTCGAAGTAGAACGGTGAAATATTTCGTATATTCTTATGTATCTGAAACAAACGCTGGTACGGCTTTATATCGTTGTGAATTTAGTTTTCTCAATTTACTCAGGTTATTTGAATATTTTTTCATTTAAAGATTAGATTAGTAGAGACTTATTATATTTCTAATATTTTATTTATGAAGTCAAGTGAAATGAAATGAATCGACGAATGATTGATAGATAAATAAATGTTATATTTCTTTCAGGCTGCATATATTATAGAATCATTTTTGATGTTCGATTTTTTTTTATAAAGGAGAGTTAGAGTTTGAAAGAAATTAAATTAAATTAAAAAGCTAATCTTCAACGCAATTTCATTTCTTGGCTATACCATACAAAGTAAATCATTAATCCAGTTTAGTAGGCAGAGCAGTGTATCTATACGGTGCCTAAAAACACGTGATCACAGGCACGGACCTGCTTGCTATTGGAATATCCGTGCTTCCCAAATTATGTGTTTTTAGAAATGTGGTAAAAAAACAGGTTGTATATAAGTTGTAGGAATTGTTTTATGTTTTTGGAAAATGTACTTCTGATTACCCCCTGTTCATCTGCTATTTTTGTAGACAAAAGTTCATCATCACTATTTCCGTGCTTGACTATATTTGGAGTTTTTTATTTGGAGTTGCTTAATGAAATAAAGTTATTTTATGAAAATCTAGTTGATTAATAGAAAATCTTGGCATCAAAATGATCCAAACAAATTTTAAGGGAGTAACCGTCTGTTATTAGATTAGAACAAGCATTGAGGGGGGGGGGGAATGACCTGGAATGTTCAGGTGATCCAAAGATCCACTCTCTGGATATTACAGATCATAAAGTTGCTTCAATGGAGTTGAAGGAAAAACTTGAAAAGTGCAAGATATGTGTGGCAGATGTGATGAGTCATGCAAGATTAGGATGGTTATCAGGACATTTAAAAGATAAAGATTTTGATGATATTATAGTGGTGTTATACCGATTAATCGATTTCAAGATCGCTACGATGCAGGCAGCCGTATTCAATCGATTTATTTTATTTAAGAATGTAAGAAAATGGATGATTGGTTGTCATCTTGAAGGAACAGTAGTTGTAAAAATGAAGGTGAGGAACAGAGGCAGGAAGACTTGAAGGGATTGCGAAAAAGGGAACGTGGATCTGCTCGGTTGATCTGTAGCAATAAGTGTCTTTGTTTCTTCGCTTATCACATCAGAACCACTGGAGCGATCTAAACAAAATTTTTACAAGGAGGTAGTCCTTATAGGAGATAAGGTTCAGAGGAGAGAGAGTCTCGACTCCGTACACCAACCACAGGGGGTGAGCTGACCCTAGGGTTAATTCTCGGGTTACGACTAGACTAGAGAGGAAAAGCGAGAGATACAACGAGAAACAAACTTTTAAAAAGTCAATGTCGGGTGATGATGCTAGTATGTTTATAATTTTTATTATTATTATTTTAAAATTAAAAATGCAGATTCCAATGAAACAGCAGGAAATGTCAGAATCATCTTTGATCATGAACCGGATGATCTGGTTGTGCTCGCCGGTTCAAATATCACTTTGAACTGTTCGTTGCGTTCCATTCAAGAACATGTACAGCTGAAGGTTGGATCAATTTCATCAGCTTAGCAAATGATTATTTGAAATTTGAGTCTTATTCTAGTATAGATTTTATATTTTTTTTATAATTATTATAATTTTAAGTCATGTTATAATATAATAATTATTATCTTTGAATGATTCTTTGAATCTTTTGAACGAAGGTGAAGTGGTACCGAGATGGTGACCCGATGGTGAACAGCACACAGTATGAAATCCTTCCGAACAATTCTCTCAACATCGTGAAGTTCAATTCATCGAACGTCGGGGAGTATCTCTGCCTCGTCAAGTTCAAGCGGATCGGCAGGCTGAGTCGGCCTGCCAAAGTTGAACTTGCGAGTAAGTTTTTTTTTTTTACGTTTTCTTTATTTTTCAGAATTTGATTAGTAATTTCTGTAACTTCTGTTAATTAGTTTGCTAAATGTCTTTTTTTTGGATGCCATTATGGGTTCCTTCTTTGTTGTATAACCACATTGATGATATTTGGTTGTATTGTTTGAACTTGCAAGTAAGTTTTCTTTATTTTTCAGAATTTAATTAGTAATGTGTAATTTCTGTTAATTAGTTTGCTAAATGTTTTTTTTTTGATGCCATTATGGGTTCCTTCTTTGTTGTATAACCACATTGATGATATTTGGTTGTATTGTATTGCTGAGTGTAAAAATTATGCGTATCAAAATAAAAATTCGCTGAATGAAATTTAGTCAAGCGCTGAAACGAAGAAACGCAAAATGTTGTTATCAGTAAGCATCTGCGTCCCGATATCGTTATCTCAAATTCAATCGAGGCGTCTCGTATCGTATCGTTTAATTCGAGACAAATTTCAGAAATCATATCGTATCGTTCCAAAAAAATAACGGGACGCAGAAGCTTAGTTATCGGAAACAAACAAAGTTCTGTAAAAACGTATCTTAAAAATGTTAAAATTGAATTCTCGTTATTACCGATGAATGAAGAAATATTTTGGCTTTCTAAGAATTGGTTGTCCAAAATGAGATTTCTATTTTTTGGGCAACACTATTACAGATGGATCTCTGTTCAGTTTCAAAAGTTGAATTAATCGATATTATAGTGAGATAGGAACTACAAACAGAACTCTTGTAAAATATCTTTTAACAACTACCTAAATCTATCCGAAGTGCTGTTCTAAATGAGGACTTCAGAGCATTGTTAAAAAAACACTTTTTTAATTTGACATATTGTTAATGGCATTCTTAGTGCAAGACTCTTGTTTTGTTTTAGATACAATAAATAATAATATAATAAAAAATAATTTTCATTTTAAATTATAAGCAATTATAAAAAATAAACATTTATTAAAAAGTTATTAGGTATGGGTAAAGTCAGGTCAGACTGGGTCGAATCACCTTATTAAGAGAGCGGGTTGGCAAAACTTGATCCTTGAACAACTCTCTTGCACAACTTACTCAATATATTGAATTACTTTAAAATTATATATATTAAATCTGCACTAAAGGTTGTGAGCAATTGTGATTATTAATTTTTTTAACCTAATCCGCATTTTTTACGAAACCTATTAGATGATTATCAAACCTATTAGATGATTGTTTCGTCAATGAGTGATTATGCAGTAATTACTTAATTATATTGGCGTTATTAATTATTTAATTTTAATAGGCATTAGGGCTGTCTCAAAGAACAGGAGTACTCAACGTATCAACACAATCAACGTTCTGGAGGGTGGCAACATGTTGATAAATTGCCACATAATAGGAACACCAAATGTTGATGTTCTATGGTTTAAGAACTCATCACCGTTGATCTCAGATGACAAGTTCGAATTTTACTTTCATTGATTGGTTCTATTCTAAATTGTTTTGAAGTTAGTTAGTTATTTATGTGATTGTTTGTGCGCTTGCTTTGGTGGTTATTTACTTTGTTATTTGCATGTATATTATTGTATATTTACATTGTTGGTTATGTGGTTATTATTTTAGTAATCCTGCTACAGTCACATCACTGAAAATAATAAACACTTATTAAAATGATATAAAATAATAATAATAATAATTTATATTCGATTGAATTACAGGAAGGTGATCCAGGTGGCATCGAAGAGTTTACACGTCACGAACGTCACCAAAGACGACGAAGGTTCTTACCAGTGCCGGGCTTCCAACATTGCCGGAAGTCTAAACGGATCTGCCGTGGAAGTGAAAGTTGATTCAAAAAGTATTTTTAGTTTTTTTTTAAATATTTTTTAAAAATATATATTTAATAAAGTAAAAGTACTCTTGAGTGACATCTTCAAGAGTGGATGCACTTTTTTTGAGAACGTTATTTCTTAAATCCTCATCTGGCCTCCCCTAAATCCTCATCTGGCCTCCCCTAAATCCTTATCTGGCCTCCCCTAAATCCTCATCTGGCCTCCCCTAAATCCTCATCTGGCCTTCCCTATAGCAGCTTGTCTCTGAAGAACGGGACAGGCATGAGAAACGGACAGTTTTGCTCTTCCCCGACGGTGTCCACTCTTTATGACTTTTACTGTAGTACAAAAGATTTTATAATATTATATTCTGTTTATCTCTCTTGCTGTAATAATATAATTATTTTCTTGTTCTCGTTAGCACATGTAATTATTTTATTCGTAAAATGTAATCTTATATATAATGTAATATAATATCATGTAATTATTTTATTCGTAAAATGTAATCTTATATATAATGTAATATAATATCATGTAATTATTTTATTCGTAAAATGTAAACTTATATATAATGTAATATAATATCATGTAATTATTTTATTCGTAAAATGTAATCTTATATATAATGTAATATAATATCATGTAATTATTTTATTCGTAAAATGTAATCTTATATATAATGTAATATAATATCATGTAATTATTTTATTCGTAAAATGTAATCTTATATATAATGTAATATAATATCATGTAATTATTTTATTCGTGAAATGTAATCTTATATATAATGTAATATAATATCATGTAATTATTTTATTCGTGAAATGTAATCTTATATATAATGTAATATAATATCATGTAATTATTTTATTCGTAAAATGTAATCTTATATATAATGTAATATAATATCATGTAGTTATTTTATTCGTGAAATGTAATCTTATATATAATGTTATATAATATCATGTAATTATTTTATTCGTGAAATGTAATCTTATATATAATGTAATATAATATCATGTAATTATTTTATTCGTAAAATGTAATCTTATATATAATGTAATATAATATCATGTAATTATTTTATTCGTAAAATGTAATCTTATATATAATGTAATATAATATCATGTAATTATTTTATTCGTAAAATGTAATCTTATATATAATATAATATTATCATCATCTTATTATTTCTGCCCGAACAGCCACAGAAACCCAAGAAGAGATTCGTTTAATCAGTGGCTTGTCAAAGAAAAATACATTGTATGCAGTCAGAGGTGAAAGAGCAGTGTTGACTTGCTTGTGGAGCCGTGGAGATACTGTATGGTACAAAGGTATGGAAAGGGAGAAGGAGTGGGGTTATCTCGTATTATTATTATTATTATTATTATTATTAGGATAGCTTTTTTTTTAATTGGATTTGATACATCAACATATTTAATATTTCAAACTTTATTTTTCTATGTTGCAGTTAAGCACACGCTACAATATTTACGTGCGCCTCATTGTCACATATTACATGCTACTTATTGGCGTCTAATACGTGACTGAAAAGCGATTAATTTTTTAATGAAATGAGTGCCTTTATGATACCTGATATGTTTAATAAGTCTATGGTGTAATGTACATATATGTTATGTACATTATATTTTTTTATGTACATTATATTTTTTATGTACATTATATGTTATGTACATTATATTTTGTATGTACATTATATGTTATGTACATTATATTTTTATGTACATTATATGTTATGTACATTATATTTTTTATGTACATTATATTTTTTATGTACATATATGTTATGTACATTATATTTTTTATGTACATTATATGTTATGTACATTATATTTTTTATGTACATTATATGTTATGTACATTATATATTTTATATACATTATATGTTATGTAATTATATTTTTTATGTACATTATATATTTTATGTACATATATGTTATGTACATTATATATTTTATTTACATTATATTTTTTATGTACATTATATATGTTATGTACATTATATTTTTTATGTACATTATATGTCATGTACATTATATTTTTTATGTACATTATATGTCATGTACATTATATTTTTTATGTTACAGACAAATTGATGCTTAATAAATCCCCTGGAAGTCCCAGTTCCGTGCTCCTCCTGGCGAATGTCTCTCCTACCGACGAAGGAACTTACACGTGCCGAAGTTCTTTGAGCAACGAATCAAATTTCACCATCGATTTCATCGTTACTTGTTGGCGTTTTTTAAATCTCTTTCTTGTTTGATTGTCAAGCATTTAGATATTATTATTTTTTTTATTTGGATTAATAAATTACTTTGTATATTGTGATGAAATCAATATTATTTATTATTATTACATTAATATTTTTAAATATAAGGATTATATATACATTTATGTATATTTATTTATTTCAATTTAATTTGCTATTTATTCTTCAAGCCACGCCCGAACTTACCATTCCTCTCGAAAATGAAGTCGATCTTTTCGAAGACGTTTCCGAGTTGACCTGCGAGTTCAGAGGTCGTCCGCGACCGAAGGTCACGTGGTTCAAGAACGGCAAGAAGGAAGAAGACGAAGACATCTCTTCCGGAGAGTCGGAAAACACGGAAAACAATCGCAAGGGCCGCTCGCCGCACGATAAAGTTTACTTCTCGACTCTGAGATACAAGCAAATGACGTCGGGTCTCTACCAGTGCATGGTCTTCAATCGTGGCGGGTTCGCCCTGGCGACGTTCTACGTGTCGAAACCCCGCAAACCGGGAGCTCCGACGAATCTCGTGGCGCAACCTGCTCTCGACGGGGAAATCCAGTTGACCTGGGATCCGCCGAAAGTCGTAAAAGGAGTGAAGATATCCGGTTATGCCATCTATTATTGGTCGGATATAGGTTGGTGGTGACGTTTCTCTCCAATTTATATGTGTATTCTTCTTAGACGACGCTAAAGTTTTTTTTAACAATTTCTATTAGGAGTTTATTTCTGTTTTTATTATATTTATTTTATATCTTTATTGGTTCCAGATATTTTATTTATTTTATATTTTTATTCATAGGTTTGATTTGTTCATCATGAGAATGTGGTTTATTATCAGATCATCATGAGCCGCCTGTTTTTTAAATTAGTTTATTGAAATTTTTATAAAACTTTTGAAATTCTATGTCTTTTTTTCTGATTGTACCAAATGCTTCACGATTTTACAAAATGCTTCAAGATATTACAAAATGGTTCAAATTGTACATAATGCTTCACGATTGTACAAAATGCTGCAAGATTGTACACAATGCTTCAAGGTTGTACAAAATGCATTATTGATTGCCTCTACTTCAATCATTATCGTTTTCAAACGTAGCATTCATTTTCGTCTACAAAATATTGATTTTTTCCCAACCGTTTTCCTAATGTGCCGCAACGTGTAGGAGGAGAAGCGAAACGCGAGAGTCAAAATACTCAGAGTACAAACGTCACTATAGAGAAGATGTCACCTTTCACCGACTACACTTTCTACGTTGTCGCTGTGTCAAACGTCGGATGGAGCAAGTCTTCCGATACAGTCACCCAGAGAACCAACGAAGGGGGTTTGCATTGCTTGATTATTTTTATTATTATTATTATTATTATTATTTATATTCATATTATTATTATAATTATTATATAAACAGGTATTTAAAATTATTATTATAATTATTTAAAATATAGTATTTTCTAAACAGGTATTTAAAATTTTAACTTTGTAACTGAATGAATAATGACAAATTAAAGCCACTTCCTTAAAGTTGTTATTATTAAATTTTGTCAAAAAATTCTTTTTTTCAAGTATGAAACTATCAATCAAACTAAATAGTTATCTTGCTTGACAACAACAACAACAGAGATTTTAAGTTTTTAGATTCTGGTCATGTTGACAAGACAAACGTGATTGCCTTTTTTTTCTTACTTATTCGATATCTTTTTTTTACGCACACAGTGCCAAGGTCAGTTCCCCAAGTGACCCTTAAAGCCCTCAACAGCACGACAATCTCTGTCCGGTGGAAGAAACTCGTGCCGGAACAAGCCAACGGAATCATCTCGGAGAACAGAGTTTTCTTCCAGCTGCACGGAAAGGATGCGACGAGAAAGGTTTTCAAGCTGCCCGGCACTGCCACCGACTACACAATCTCAGGTTGTTTGAAAGTTGTCGTTGTTGTTGTTGAACAACAACGTCATTATTATTATTATTATTGACTTTGTGATCCGAGAATTTATTTCGTATTTAATTATAATTCTAAACTTGAAATTTTATTAATTCTTCTATTTATTTAAGCAGTAATTAAATACCTTTTCATCAGGTCTCACCACCAAAATGGCCTACGACGTTAAAGTGGCCTCCGGTACGAAAAAAGGTTTTCCAGAACTGAGTGAGCACAACTGGGAAACGATATTTCTCAAGGAGGAAGATGAACATCAATGTAAGTTGATATTTTATTGAATGTTTTCCTCACTGATAAATCCTCAAAGAGATGTCGGTTTTTTGTTTAAGGGGGTTGTTATTTACCAGGGTTAGATGTATGTGGTATTTTATCAGGGTTAGACGTATGTGGTATTTTACCAGGGTTAGATGTATGTGGTATTTTACCAGGGTTAGATGTATGTGGTATTTTATCAGGGTTAGATGTATGTGGTATTTTATCAGGGTTAGACGTATGTGGTATTTTACCAGGGTTAGATGTATGTGGTATTTTATCAGGGTTAGATGTATGTGGTATTTTATCAGGGTTAGATGTATGTGGTATTTTACCAGGGTTAGATGTATGTGGTATTTTACCAGGGTTAGATGTATGTGGTATTTTATCAGGGTTAGACGTATGTGGTATTTTACCAGGGTTAGATGTATGTGGTATTTTATCAGGGTTAGATGTATGTGGTATTTTATCAGGGTTAGATGTATGTGGTATTTTACCAGGGTTAGATGTATTTGGTATTCTACCGGGGGTTAGATGTATGTGGTATTTTACCAGGGCTAGATGTATGTGGTATTTTACCAGGGTTAGATGTATGTGGTATTTTACCAGGGTTAGATGTATTTGGTATTCTACCGGGGGTTAGATGTATGTGGTATTTTACCAGGGCTAGATGTATGTGGTATTTTACTAGGATTAGATGTATGTAGTGTTTTACCAGGGTTAGATGTATGTGGTATTTTACTAGGATTAGATGTATGTGGTATTTTACCAGGGTTAGATGTATGTGGTATTTTACCAGGGTTAGATTTATGTGGTATTTTACCAGGGTTAGATGTATGTGGTATTTTATCGGGGCTAGTTGTATATGGTATTTTGCCAGGGCAAGATTATGTGGTATTTTGCCAATGTTAGATGTATGTGTGATATAATGATAACTTAAATTTCTACACATTCAGTATATCACCCTGAAGATGTAAACGTTGAAGTGATTGATTCAACAACAGTTCGTCTTACATGGGAAGTTCTGCGTACCTCGAACGACATTAAATTCGTCTGCTTCAAAGTCAAATACCTGACTTTGAATTTGACGGAAGGTTCCAGAAGCAAGACGGTTCTAAGTTCTTCGGAAGAAGATCACTCTGTCGTCTTGTTGGATCTTGGTTGGTTGTTTTAAAAGTTTTATTTTTTTTAACTTTTGTAGTAGTAGATTTTTGAAAATCAGTTATAAAAAAAAAGTTGAAATTCGTTCGATTTTCTTCCAAGTTCCGAACACGGCATACCAGCTTCAAATTACTCCGGTGTCTGACCTTGGTGACGGGGAACCAGTTTCTCTGTCATTTGCTACCCCTGTCCACGGTAAAGTTTTGTTTTTTTCTTCTTTGGGATTGCTGGTGTGGTGATGTTATGAAAGAGCTTTTGAGTAACAATAATACCATCATCATCGTAAATAGTGTGGTTGTGATGATGATGATGTTGGCATCAATTGTGGAGTTTGTGTTGATGAGAGTAGTGGATGATGATTGTATCGTGAAATGTGACTTTAATTGTGAATGATTGTATCCTGGAGTGTGACTTTAGATGTGAATGATGATTGTATCTTCACATGTGACTTTAGATGTGAATGATGATTGTATCTTCGCATGTGACTTTAGATGTGAATGATGATTGTATCTTCGCATGTGACTTTAGATGTGAATGATGATTGTATCTTCGCATGTGACTTTAGATGTGAATGATGATTGTATCTTTGAATGTGACTTTAATTGTGAATGATGATTGTATCTTGGAATGTAACTTTAATTGTAATGATGATTGCATCTTGAAATGTGACTTTAATTGTGAATGATGATTGTATCCTGGAATGTGATTTTAATTGTGAATGATGATTGTATCTTCGCATGTGACTTAAATTGTGCATGTGATGAATTATATTCTCTTGGGTCAGTGATGGTAAATAACCGGTGATGATCATTGAAGGTGGTTATCTAATAAAGGTTGTTATATAATGAAGGTGGTTATGTAATGAATTTTGTTATATAATGAAGGTGCAAAATTAATTGTTGACATTAAATGGTATTGCTGCAGCACCCAACCAAAGTTTAATAAATATATATACAGTGATATATAGGGACATCTATCTGTCTATTGCTATTAAACAAATTAATTATTTAATTTATGAATTATAATTATATAATTATCACATAATAATTATTATATTATATTTAATCCTAATTATTTCCTATATTCAGTATTTTTTAATTAATATATTATAATTAATCATAATTATTTCTTATTTTCAATATTTTGTTAAGTTAATATATTATAATTATCAAATAATAATTATTTATAATTATTTCTTAAAACAGACAACACTCTACCTCAGAAACCATCCATGAAGATCTCCTGTAAAACTTCAAACTTCTCGACAATCACTCTCTCTCTCTCCGTCGCCGACGGTCACGACGCGCCACTCGGTACCGTTGCCGACGTTTGTTACGGAGTTCACGTCAGTCGAGAGAATCCGAACTGTGAGCGTCATGACACCGTACGAATCCAAAGAAAGTAAATAGATAATTTTAATTAAATACAAATGTCGAACCTCTTTTTTTCCGTCCAAATAAAATTGATTGATTGATTGATTAAAAATTTTTTCTTTTTAGTATTACTAGTTTTATTGTGATAAATTTGAAAAGTTAATAAGCATTTTTTTCTTTGAATTGAATTACGTTTAGTAGAATTGAAAAAAAAATAAAAATTTGAAGAATTTGTGTTGGTTATTTATATGTCTGAAGATTTAAAAAAAAATTTTATAGAACTTATTGAAGCAGAATTTATAAGGTTTAATAATATTTGGAAACAATTTTCACTGATATTCAAGCTGAATTAAAGAGATGAAAAACTACTGAAGCCTTTTCAAGCACGATTTTTTAGTATTTTTTTTCATTTATTGCAGTTTATAATTGTGAAAAAATAAAATATTTTTTGACTTTGCCATCATCAGTCTCACAGAATTTCCGATCGGCAATCTCCAACCGATGACGGAATATTTTTTCTTCTTCGACAATCACGGAGCGAGAGCTTACAACATCAGCATGGTTTTCTGCACCACCGGTAAGTAACATCAGCTTCATCGATTTTCATATCTTATTTTTTTTAAATGTTCATTGTTCCAATGAAGGTTGATGAAAATAGTTACTTTTATTATATATAACCATCATCATTGAATCATAATCGTTATTGAATCATAATCATTATTGAATCATCATAATCATCATCATATCAACATTATTATCATCATCAAGACCATAACTACCCCTCTTTGGAGGAATATAATTTTAGTTTTTAAATGTTTTTCTTGTCAATTCAGACCTTCCAGCTCCTTCTAGCGTCAACTTCACTCAGGTAGGAGAAAGTTTGAACGTCACGTGGAATCTTCCGGAAGGATCGGCAGGTGTCACGGACCGTGGAGAGTTCCACTTTAAAGTTTTTTTCACTGATGACAAAAACGTGCCTCTTTCTAATTGGTCGACTCGAATTGTAGGAGGTTTGCTACTTTGAATATTTAATTTATTCAATCAATGTTTATTGGTCGGCTCAAATTATAGGTCTGCTACTTTTAATATTTAATTTATTTAATCAATGCTTATTGGTCGACTCGAATTGTAGGAGGTTTGCTACTTTGAATATTTAATTTATTTAATCAATGTTTATTGGTCAGCTCAAATTATAGGTCTGCTACTTTGAATATTTAATTTATTTAATCAATGGTTATATAGTTAGCTCTCATTAAAAATTTAATTGTTGGTTGTATAGATGTTTAATAAATGGTTGTATAATAGTTATATTGTTGTTTAATAAATGGCTATATAATGGTTATACAGTTGTTTAATAATTTATTCAATGGTTATTATTCATTATTATAAAACTAGCAGTGCCCGTAGCGGCTTCGCTCGCATGAAATTAGAGAGTTTGAACCGTGCATCCATAGTAGAGATCATTTTTTTAGGTCTCGGCTGGGCCCGTCGACAAATTAGCCCAGCCCGTTTTAAAAACCCAAACTCCTGGCCCGGCACAGCCCATCTGAATTAGGCACGGCCCATTTTTACAGGCCTAGAAGTTCTATATACTTGATGAAAAACTTCGGCCCGTCCCACCTTGACCTCAGGTTTGGCCCGGCCAAACTGAAGACCCTAAAATCACTAAAATATCTATATACTTGGTGAAAAACCTCGGCCCGTCCCACTTTGATTTAAGGTTTGGCCTGGCCCGTGTGAAGACTCTAAAATAACGCCTTGGCCCGGCCGATGATAAACTGGACTTAGCTACTTTTAACCGGCACAAAACTTCAAAATATTAATTTTTACATTTGTAGCACTTACAGTTTGTGAGTAGCAGTTATTTTGAAATCAAATAACCCTTATTTCCACCCCACATTTGAGGTCCTGGAAACCAATTTTTCAAAAAATGCTAAAACACGTATTTCATTATTTTTGGAGTAGAAACTAAATACTAATTTTTACTTCTGTGGCATTAACAGTTTTTGAGTAGCAGCTACTTTAAAAACCAAATAACCCAAAAATTGATAAAACACGTATATCTTTTTTTTTTAGTAGATACTAAGTATTAATTTTTACATCTGTGGCAATTACAGTTGTTGAGTAGTAGTTACTTTAAAAACCAAATAACCCTATTTTCCACCCCACATTTGAAGTCCTGGAAACCAAATTTTCAATAAATTGTGAAACCCGTATATCATTATTTTTAGAGTAGAAACCAAATACTAATTTTTACTTTTGTAACATTAACAGTTTTTGAGTAGAAGCTACTTTAAAAACCAAATAACCCAATTTTCCAACCCACATTTGAGGTCCGGGAAACCAAATTTGTAAAAAATGGTGAAACACGTATATTTTTATTTTTAGAAAAGAAACTAAATAATAATTTTTACATCTGTGGTATTTACTGTTTTTGAGTAGCAGTTACTATAAAAGACAATTAGCCCTATTTTCCACCCCACATTTGAAGTCCTGGAAACCAAATTTTCAAAAAATGCTAAAACACGTATTTCATTATTTTTGGAGTAGAAACTAAATACTAATTTTTACTCCTGTAGCAGTAACAGTTTTTGAGTAGAAGCTACTTTAAAAACCAAATAACCCAATTTTCCAACCCACATTTGAGGTCCGGGAAACCGAATTTTCAAAAAATGGTGAAACACGTATCTTTTTATTTTTCGAAAAGAATCTATATACTAAATTTCAGAAAAAATTTTTAGAAAATTTTTTTAGAAAAAAGTTTGTTTTCCAGTTTTTTCCCCTCAGGAGCAAAATTTTCAAAAATCCTTTCTTAGCGGATGTTTACGCTATAAAAGTAATATAAGTTCCAAATTTCACGTTCCTAGGATGAGGCGTTTGAGCTCGGCGTTGATTATCAGTCAGTCATCTGTCAGTCAGGACATGTTCTTTTATATATATAGATTATTGCAAACGCAATATTTACCAAATCTCGGTTGCAGATATGGTTATATAGTTGTGTATTAAATTATTTAATTGTTATTTATTTGTTTAGTAAATTATTCAATATTTATATATATATATATTTCTTTTAGTAATATTTAAGTTTTTATATTTTGCAGGATCAAGATTTTATGAGATCATAGAAGATGTAGTCGAAACTGGAAGAATTCACGTGTTAGTTTGTTCCATGTTTGGAAGCGTGGAAAGTTCAAAAGTTGAGGCCGTCTACGTTGACTCTTCTAACGGTTGGCGGTTCTCAAATGTGTTTTTTATTCAAGTCATCATCTAAATATAATATAAAATATATAATACATAAATATAAGTCATCGTGTGAAAACATAAACAGCAATATTATTTATATATATATATATATATATATATATATATATTGTTATGACCCGATAAACAACGACGTTAGTTATATTTCGAATATAGTTTATTTAACCATTAAAACGATACAGCGCTCAGCCATCAACAACGAGAGAGAAACTCAAAAAAGGACGTTAATGGAAGGAAAACAAAGATATTAATATCCACAACCGTAGATATTAATATTAACTGTCAATTATAAAAATATATAATTAATACAATTAAATGTCTCCATAACACCTCCCCCTCCTAAACAAGATAAGTTTTCTTGGAAGCATTCATTTCCAATCTTCGAGGAGGTCGACGTGTTCTTTTAGGCCTCACCTTTGGTACCTGGTCTGTCGAGATGATTTGACGATTGTCCTCGTTAACTGAAACGTCAACCGAAATGGCACTGTTAGAAGAATCGGTCGTCTTCAGGGATGACTTGATTGGTGGGAGAAGAGGGATGTCGAAAACATCAGATATAACCACTAGAGCTTCTTCTGATACCCGTTTTCGCAACTGATTGCAGTGTCGCCGCATCACTCTTCTTCCAACTTCAACGTCATAAACAGATTTTCCCAAACGTCGGACGATTCTACCGGGAGTCCATTCTGGCTGATTCGGATTGTCGTATGTCCGCACATAGACAGCATCTTGTTCTGTAAACTCTCTTTTACAAGAACCGGGTTTCTCGATCTTTTCATCTTGATGATGGAATTTATTCAGTTGGAGGTCTGTCAAAGGAATTCGTAACTGTCTGCCTAGGAGTAGCTCTGCAGGTGTTTTCAGTTCTTCTGATGATGGTAGAGGTGTTGTCCTATACGTCAGCAAGAACTTTTGCAGCACGTCAGCCGTCGCACCCTCTCCCTGCAATTTTCTAAGAGCCCGCTTGAACGTATCAACGAAACGTTCGGCTTGTCCGTTGCAGTGAGGCTGATATGGCGGTGATCTTACATGGTTGATGCCATGACTTTGGCAGTACTCCTCAAACTCCTTTGAAACAAATTGTGTTCCATTGTCCGACACTAACATCTTTGGGTACCCATGCTGTGAAAAAATTTTACCCAACTCTTTGATTGTAGCAGTTGTTGTCGATGTCCTCATTTGGACAATTTCAGGCCACTTGGAGAAGGCATCCACAACCACAAGGAACATCATTCCTTCCATTGGACCGGCATAGTCTATATGGATCCTCTCCCATGCGCAATCTGGTGTCGGCCATGGTGACAATTCATTTTTGACAGGCATCTTTGCAGCCATCTGACAGGAGCTGCAAAGCCTTACTCTGTCTTCAATATCCCTGTCGATACCTTGCCAATAAACATACCTCCGAGCGAGCATCTTCATCCTGGTGGCTCCTGGGTGTCCTTCGTGCAGCATTTTCAGAACTTGGTTCTTCAATATTGCTGGTATCACTGCGCGAGATCCCATGAAGAGTACACCATTACAAACAGACATGTTTGTAGCACGGCTGTGGTAGGCGTGTAGGAGCGATCCTGACTGAAATCTCGGCCATCGTCCTGTTCTGACGGCTTCCACAACCAACTTTAGCTCGGAGTCTTCTTCGGTCATCCTACGAATTTCCTCCTTAGTGACAGGCAAGTGTCGGATAACATCACTCTGAACTGCGTTGACATCCATTTCAATCTTTGCGATAACGATGTCATCATCTTCCTGCAGTTTTCTTGAAGTGATAAGACGGGATAGTGCATCGGCTTGTCCAAAGTGGGTAGATCGTCTGTACTCGATGTTGAAGTCGTAAGCAAGCAAGACGAGTTCCCATCGTTGTAGTCGATTTGCTGAGTGAGCAGATACACCAACCTTTGATCCAAAAATAGATAGTAGAGGCTTGTGATCTGTCAGCAGCATGAAGCGTCTGCCATAAACATAGCGGTGGAATTTTCTCACTGCGAATACCAAGGCAAGAGCTTCCTTCTCTATCTGTCCGTAGTTCTTCTCAGCCTTTGTGAGAGCTCTACTGGCGTGTGCAATTGCTTTTTCCATGCCGTTTGGAAAACGATGGGAGATCACAGCTCCGATTCCATATTCACACGCGTCCGCAGCAACGACAATGTCCAGTTCAGGGTCGTAGTGCGTCAACAACAGATCTGACTGCAGCACTTTCTTTAGCTTTCCTAAAACTTCCTGGTGCTCTGCAGTCCATTCAAATGTGTCCTTCCTTTCGAGATCGTCCAAAGGGCCCCTCATTGATCGCATCTCTGGTACAAAGGACGAATAATAGCTTATCATGCCTAAGAATGATTTTAACTGCTTTGCATCCTTAGGCTCTGGCATTTCAACAATCGCTTGAATTTTCTCGGGGTCTGGTCGACGGCCATCTCTTGAAACAATGTGCCCCAAAAACTTGATTTCTTCTTTAGCAAATGAACACTTTTCCATTCGTACACGAAATCCACTCTCAGCGATTTTCTTGAACAAAGCTTTAACATTTCGATTGTGTTCATCCAGCGTAGATCCGGTCACTATGACATCATCTAGATATGCTGCACAACCTTCCAGTCCTGTGATCATTCGATCCATAGCTTCTTGAAAAATGCCAGGTGCGCATTTGACTCCAAAAGGCAATCGCTGGTACTGGAACAAACCTTTGTGTGTATTAATTGTGACCAGTTCCTTCGAGTCGTCTTCAACTTCCATCTGCAAGTATGCGTCAGCGAAGTCAATCTGAGTGAACCATGCGCCTTGGTTCAGACGAGCAAAGATTTCATCGGGCACAGGTAGCGGGTGTCGGTGCATTTCCAGTGCATCGTTGAGTCCTGTTTTGAAGTCTGCACATATCCTGACTGCTCCATTTTTCTTGGCAACCACAACAATCGGGGCGGCCCAGTTGCTGTAGTCAACCTTCTTCAGAACTCCCTGCTGCACCAAACGCTCCAGCTCCACGTTAACTGCTTCTTCCCGAGCAAACGGAATCTTTCTCTGTCGGCAGAAGATTGGACGTGTTCCCTGCTTGACGAACAATTGAGCTTTTGTTTGACATTTTCCCAATTCTTCCTTGAAAACATCTGGAAAACATTCACTCAAACTGCTGGCAAGATGTTCCCCTTCCTCCTTTGGCTTCTGCTCAATTTTGCAGCAGATGCCGTTGAATGCTTTTTGAAGAGGAGGAAGTTGGTTCATCCATTCGATGCCTAACAATTGCTCGACTTTGTCAGCCACGTAGCAGCGACCGTGACCTGAATGTCCTCCACAGGTGAACTTTACATCAAATTGTCCCAGGACCTCAATCGGACTTCTATTTGCAGCTCCCAGTGTCGTCGTTGACCTCTCCAAGGCAGGTGAACCGATTTGTTCCCATGTTTCCTTGTTGATGAGTGTGACGTCGGCACCAGAATCTAACTGCATTCTAACCTGAGTGTCACCAAAATTAACCTCAGTGTACCTCCGATTGGCAACCACATTACCAACAATCTTCTTAATTGCTTTATTTTTTCTCTGTTGAGCTTTTGGCTGATTTTTCGGACAATCTTTTCTAAAATGTTCTGGCGAACCACAGATGAAACAATTACCTTTGGTAGAAGATCGGGGGATATCCTTGCTAGGGAACCCAGGTCGAGGCTTCTTCCTGTTCATTTGTTTTACTGCATTAACCTTTTGTACATTGTCGATGACGTCCGAATCTATTTTCAAACTCGTTACGAATTCGCATTCTTTAACAAGGTCAGCTAACGTGCACTCCTCTTGAGTCTCCAGTTTCCTCAACAACCTTGTTCGGATGTCAGCATGTCGAGCTCCTTGCAGTGCCGAAACAAAAACAAGACATTTAAAATGTTCTTTTGACATTTGTTCGACTTGAGCCAGTGCCGTCATTCTATTTATTGTTGAACCTAGCTTGCTGTACCCAAGATCACCAATTACCAACCTGAACATGTCGAACCTTCTCCTGAAAACCGAGACCTTGTCCCCAAACAGCGACTCCAAAATTTCCTTGGTTTCGTCGTAGGTCAGATCTTTTGTTGTTTTCGGCAAGATGTGGTCGGTGAAACTCCCGTACGATTGCAAGTCCAACTTCGACACGAGTGCTTGCGTTTTATCTGGGTCGGATAACTCGGTACCATGGCTGATCATAACTGCTTCGAAACGATCAATCCACTTTGAGAATGTCCTACCGGACTCGGGGTCATGGCTGAATTCCGAAATTTGTCTCATCAACTCTGGTACCAAATCTGGTTTGTTTCTAACCATTGAAACTGGACCACTTGATTGAAACTTCATCGACCGAATGAGTTCTGCAAAAACCTCTTCGCGTTTGCGATTGTCTTCGAGAATTTGCGTACGCATCTCCTCCTCACGTTTGCGGTTTTCTTCATCTCGGCGTCGGTTTTCTTCGTCTCGGCGTCGGTTTTCCTCCAAAAACGTAGCCATGAGTGAATAAAACTTTTCTTCAGCCATTTCAAATCCTCGTCGCCAAAATGTTATGACCCGATAAACAACGACGTTAGTTATATTTCGAATATAGTTTATTTAACCATTAAAACGATACAGCGCTCAGCCATCAACAACGAGAGAGAAACTCAAAAAAGGACGTTAATGGAAGGAAAACAAAGATATTAATATCCACAACCGTAGATATTAATATTAACTGTCAATTATAAAAATATATAATTAATACAATTAAATGTCTCCATAACATATATATATATATATATATATATATATCCAAAATGTATATAATATTTATTTATGCAATATGTATTTAATAATTATTTAACAACTGAAGTTCACGTTATTTAATAATTATTATCGTCGTCATAGTAATGATATAACGGTTACCACAACAACCGACAGTTCGTGGCGACGTCGAAACAACGACGTCAGTCGATTCCTCGACATCTGTGGTCGTCGTCTGCGTCACCACGGCAACGATGCTGATGGTCCTCCTCGTCTTCATGTTTTTCATCCTGATGAGACGAAGGTAACCACTGCGATGTGTTCTTTTTGTGTTTTTTAATTGATGAATAAACCGTCACTATTCAATCAATAAAATGTCATTATTTAATCCATTAAATGTCATTATTTAATCCATTAAATGTCATTATTCAATTTATAAAATGTCATTATTCAATAGATGAAATGTCATTATTCAATCATTAAAGTATCGTTATTAAATCGATGAAATGTCATTATTCAAACAATTAAATTTAATTATTCGGTCATTGAACTGTCATTATTTAATCAATTAAATATCATTATCAAATCAATTAAATATCATCAAATCAATTAAATGACATTATTCAATTGAGGAAATGTTATTATTCAATCAATGTCATTCAACTAATAAAATTGTCTTTTTTCATTTTCGAAATCATAAATTTTTCTCATCAAAGCGAATACATGCTGTACTAATTTCATTGATGATGGTGATGATAGGAATGTTTGCGTATATTTATTTTAAATATTTATATGGCATTCTTCTTGTCAACACGGCAGAAAGTTGAAACAGAAAGAAAGACAAAAACTGGATTGCTTAGACAGTTCCAGTGGTAAAACCACCACCACCATTACCACAACCACTCTGAAACCTTCAATCAAACCGTTTCAATCAAACAACCCGTCAACCAACTCCACCGCTTGTAACGGCAATGGCAACCATCACTACCGTTACCAAGGAGACCACCACTACTACCGTTACCGAGGAGACCAAAATCTTTCTTCTGTGGATCCTTTATTGCTAATGAGACGAGGGCCTTCTTTTACGAAAACTCAGGAAGTTTGTACGCTGGAAGAAAGCGTCGTATGACGAATCGCAGTTGTTTTTAAATTTGATTGGTCGATCTTATTAATTCGATTAGATGATTGACCAATCAGCATTGTGTCCTCCAATGAGGTTTTGTTTTGTTTTTAATTTTGTTGAAGGAAATTTACAAAAATCTCTTTTCGATACAATTTTGTTTGTCGTTATGTTGTTGTTGAGATGTTGAAGATGAAAAAATTTACGAATGTGTTATTCGATTATTGGAGTTCCTGAATAACCGTTATCGGTGTTTTCCTTGAGGTTTCATTTTAATATATATATATATACATATATACATATACATATATATATATATATATATATATATATATATATATATATATTATATCTAATGTGTTTATTTGTATGTGTGTGTATTTTAGTATATATATATAATGTCTTTGCATGTCTGCTTGTTTGTATTTGTGTTTCTCTGTTTAAACTAAATGCTTTTTTCCATGACTCCTACCCATTGTTTTTAAGTGTTACAATATTAAAACAATATTATTGTTTTTTTTTTTGGTTACGAACTGTTTCGATATAAATGGCCGATTTAAGCTTTTTTTAAATCATTTTTCGGAATTTAATTATCAAATAATCATATAAATATTATTTACTTTATTCTAATGCATAATAAAGTAATTTTTGAAAATAAAGTTTTAATTTTGTGTCCAATAGCATTTTATTTAGTTTTTTTTTATGATTTAATGATGCTATTAATAATAACAATAATAATTCCAATAAATGTTTGGTTTCATTTTCTGTTTATTAATTTCAACCAATCACAACAGAGCAGTCAGGCCAGATCTCTGCTAGCTAGCTGCTAGCTGCTGCTGCTTTTTTGGTTTTCTTCGTTTGCTGTTTTTTATCTATTAAAAATTAGAAAAATATTTTTTGCTCCTTGTTTATCTTTTAAGCTTGCCTTTAGTATCATCATCACCATCTTCAGCATCATCATCATTTTTGTTTTCTTTTTTGACTACTTTTTTGTTACATTGTATACTTGCTATATAAATAACTCGTTTGTACCCAACACGAGAGTGTTGCATACGTCGTATGTTTCACGTTTACTTATCTGAATTTACCACATCGAATACCTCGTTTCATTGTATTTTTGCATGCATGTTATAAACATTCTCTGTATGTATATTTTTTGTTTTGTTAGGTTGTATGTTTGTTTTTCTTTTTTAAATTGTATCAGCAATAAAAAAAAAAAAAACTGAGTCGAAATAAGGCGGCCAGAGCGATAAATGGGCGTATCTACAGGAGTGCGAATAGCAATTTGCGTGTGTGTGTGTGTGCAGAAGTAGCATTCTGTATATTTATATACAAATGGCAATTTGCGTGTATGTACGTCCAAGAGAGTAGCAATCCTACGTGTCGATTTCAAAGTGTTTTTACTTTTTTTTTGAAGACGGGTTTTTGCTTGAATAATCTTTCTTTTGTTTTTTTTTTTTGTTACGTTAGAGTTTTTATTTTTCTTTAAAAAAAAAGTCATTCGTTAGTTCTTTTCCTCTTTTACGCGACTCATTCCACAAGCCGACGTCATTGTCATATAAGTCGTCAAACCTCGCGTCATCTGGGTGTCGGCACATAAAACTGAAAAGTAAAAGTTTGTAAAAAAAGGTTAAAAATGAAATAAAGTATATACCCAAGTTTTTTTTGCTCGCTCGCTCCATCCAGTGTTCTATATTTTGCAGCATAGGATTAGTTTTTTTTATTAATTTTTTTTTCTTTTTTTCTTTCTTGAATAGTTTGGTTAAATATTCATATTTTATGATCTGTTTTACAATTTAGGATGGAGGTTTAATTGATGTTTTGAGTGATTTTTTTGAAAAGATTTCGTTGTTTATAAATTAAAAAAAAAATTTCTGCAAAACGTATAAAATTCTCATTTTTCAATAAAAAAATTGTTTTCTATTGAAATTTGTTTTTTTTTTCAAATTATTATTTTGGGAAAAATTATTTTTTGATTTTCAGACTTGAAAAAAGAAAATTCAATCGATCGTCATTTAAATGTTTCCAGTGTTTAATAAAAAAAAACCTTTGTTTGGTTTTCGATTCAATTTTTTATTTATTCCCATCAGAACATTCACATTCGGTTGGCCTAAAGGACTGTTTCGACTACGATAAGAGTTTGTGCACAACTTTGTATGATGTTGCTATTTGTTGTCGTTAGTGTTGTTGGAATTTTTTGTGCCTTTAAGACACAAATCTCGTTGATTAAAAGTGGATTTTTCGTTATTTTTAACCTAAAACTGGAAAGTGGGTTTCCTGTACTCAACATCGTTCGTTTCGATATTCTATGGGGATCAGAATATTTTTTTCTTTGTTCTTCTGATTTAGCATGGTTAAACTCTTTTCTTTTCTTTGGGGTATTTAAAATTGAATTAACTTTTAAATATTTGTTGATTTAAGTTAAGTTTAGAACCTGTTTTTCCAAAGTAATTATTTGAACTTTCACTTCGTGCTGCTGGAGAAAATACTGGAAAAACTAATCAATGTTTTTAACTATTAATAACAGTATTCCTGTAAAACAATCAGGTTTTCTGATTTCGTATTTTCATTTAATTCCAACAAGTATAAATTTACTGTATAGATGACTGTGGAACTGAATTAATAAACAGTGAATAGGATATATGTATAAGCTTGAGTATAAACAATTGGCAGATGTAGAAACGGGTGAATGAAAGGGATATATATATATATATATATATATATATATATATAAGTATAAAAGGATAAAGGTAAAATACTGATAAGCACAGGTAAAAAACTGGTAAACCCAGGTAGATATGTAATTGATAAACCCAGATATAAAAGTGACCAATGTAGACACTTATGCAATTCTCGAATTCTCTATAACAGCTGATATTGGTGGTGGAATTATGTTTGATGCAAGATTATTTCTATAAATAGAAATAAATATTTTAAAATAAATAGAAGTTTGCTGCGTTCGAAATGAAATATTTGTATTTGTATATTTGCATTATCAACTGATATTAATAATCTGTATCTTAATAATTTTTATTTGTTCCACTGATGAGCAGTGTTCGATGTGTTAGTTATATTACATTTACGTTAGGATAGAAATAAAACAGATGAAATGTATTTTATAAAAACAGAACATTTGACCTCAGAAAAAAAATTACCTCAAACGTTTTTGTACCCCCAACTTATTTAAAAATTAGCAATCATAGTAAAGTGATGAGTTTTTTCTTGTGAAGGTTCATGATTGAATGAGCCACGACTGTCGCAGATTTCCCGTGGTAACCGCCACTGGTTACCATCATTATCGGGATTTTGATGGAACGAACCATGGAGAAAACTAACTCATCTCTCTGTATTACTCCCTGATGGGAAAGAAAATTATTACATAAATTATTTAATATTAATATTTGTTAACTTTTGATGAAAATACTGAAAATATATTAATAATTAAAAATATCTATAAATAAATAAATACTAATTAAAATTTTAGACAAGTCTTGGGCCTAAGAAATATTTTGGAGATTAATATAAAAAATATAAAACTTAAACACTCTGAAAATAAAATTGGTATTTAACAACAATAAAAACTTTCATTTGATAACTCGAATACTTACATTCTCCGTTATGCCAAGCATTCCGAGAGGATCTCCCTGTAGGACATCCGTCCCGGCGTTGTAAATGATTAAATCCGGCGAGAATTCAAGCAGGGCCCATTTAATGTTACTAAAATATTCACAAAACTTCTAATTAATTTATTAGGTTTATTTAAATAATATTAAAAATTAATCTTGTTAATTAAAATTGTAATGAATTAAAAATAATTAATATAAACAAACATTTCAACTTGTTAATTAAAATTGTAATGAATTAAAAATAATTAATATAAACAAACATTTCAACTTGTTAATTAAAATTGTAATGAATTAAAAATAATTAATATAAACAAACATTTCAACTTGTTAATTAAAATTGTAATGAATTAAAAATAATTAATATAAACAAACATTTCAACTTGTTAATTAAAATTGTAATGAATTAAAAATAATTAATATAAACAAACATTTCAACTTGTTAATTAAAATTGTAATGAATTAAAAATAATTAATATAAACAAACATTTCAACTTGTTAATTAAATTGTAATGAATTAAAAATAATTAACATAAAAAACATTTCAACTCACTGCACAACTTTTTTGAGATAAACAGAATCGCAGGTGAAATTGCTCAGTTCAACTTTTCGATTGATTCCTTCTAAATGCCAAAATAACCGTCATTTAATCGTCATATTTGATTTATTATTTAATAATAAATTTATAAATTTTAATGTGAACAATTATTTGTTTGTAGAAAGTTACAAAAATGATAAAAATTTAAGTGATTAATAAAAATAAATTTAATAAAAAACTAACTTTTGGCTTTTTCGTCAAATGGGAATATTTTACCGTTGTAAACATCCAAGATGTAAACGTTTGAGTTACTTTTGAAGTCTCTTTCATGGCCATTCCCCTTGTATTATATTTTGAATATAATTATTATTTATTAAATTATAATTAGTTCACCTAATGAGCATTCAATTGCTGATTATAATACTTGATCCACCTTATTAGCATTTATTTATTATAATCCATAAAGATAATGATCATTTAATTGCTAACTAGAATATTATAATCAATTCATCTGATGAATATTTAATTATAACTAATTGAAATTTTAAAACAAATTCACCAATAAATATTTAATTTCTAATTATAATATTATAAACAATTCAACTAATGAATATTTAATTGCTAATTATAATATAAACAATTCACCTAATGAATATTTAATTGCTAATTATAATATTATAAACAATTCACCTGATGCGCATCCAAGTCAATTATCATTGCTTTCTTGATCAGCCCATCTTTCTGTAGAAATCTGATGGCCAACGTTATATCGGCATACACGCAAAAACCTTCCCCGTTATTCGAGGAACAGTGGTGGAAGCCGCCGCCAATGTTTATCGCCCAGCCGTGGTCCAAAGCTAGCCTTGCAGCCTGGTTTGAACAAATTTAGAAATTAATTTTAAAAATAAAAAACAAAGAATCTGCATACGAACTATAAAGCATTTTTATATAAAATATTGAGTATTCGTTTCTTTTTACAAACTTTTATTTATCATTCCTGATAACTTCTAGGATTTTCAAAAATAAAAAAATAAAAAAGAAACATAAACTTGAAAGTTCATAAAATCCAATTCAATCAACAGATACATTTTTAAATCAAAAAGTTGACAAATTAGAACTCATCAACAAACACCAACTGTCCACCAATGCTATAAATAAACTAACAGTAATTGTTCCAGCAGTCTGATACTTGAAAGGCCTCAAAATTTTTCTATTTACAATACAATGACAGCAGCAAGCCAAAGGAGGAAGTTCTGTGACTCGTGCCGCAACACAACTCCACTGGAAACGTGTAAAAGTTTAAAATAATTGTAATTGATTTATAAAAAAAGAATTTCAAATAATATGAATCATATTTTTGATGTATTTAGTGATTACTGTCTGTTATAAGTACTATCATATTATTTTCATTATTACATTTTAACTAACATTTTAGCTATTTGTTAACATTTTCATAACATTTAACAAAGATAGCTGAAAGAGTTTTTTCCATTCATTTGATGAATTTATATGAAATTCATCAATATTAAATTAATTTGTATGCCAAAATTATCTATGGTGAATTTATTTATGCAGAATAAAACATTTGAATTAATGTGTTAAATTAGTTTCTGAAAATTTCTAAATAATCACAAGACAAACCTTTAAGCTTCTGAGGTACGATTTTGTATGAACCAGTAGGAGATCATCTTCCGTCATCTCTTCCGGTTCCACCACGCTGTTCTCATCCAGAAGCTTGTTTTCTGTTTTAAATATAAAAAAGAACCAGTTTGAATGAAACGTGTTTATCTGACGATGAATTTTATTTGATTTTTCTAAATAAAATGAAATATATATGTTGATTAATATTTGCAATTAAATATCAAATAAACAACATCATAAAAATACAATCAAGTAAAATTTAATAAACAAAGTCAGCTAAAATTGAACCTACCAACCAGAATGTCAAAAATTTTTCCCCACTTTTTTGAGTCAAATGGATGTAATTTTTCACAACCAAAAAACCCAATGTCATAATTGCGTGAATACACAACAGGTACTTGGTTTGGTTTAAGTGTCACATAAAGATAGTCCCTGGTTGATTCCCTAAATTACAGAATATCAAGTTACTAGTAATTGACTTGAGTACTGTTTTTATTAAGTACTAATAATATCATGATTTATTACAATGTTTTCTACTTTAAATGTTTTTTTAAATGTAATTGAGACCTTGGAATATCAATAGAAATAGATGATCTTGAATAATTATTACCACCCATGTAATTTTAAATACTTCTTCTTTCGTTATTTTATTCTTCTCTATTTTATAGAGTGAAAAAACGCATATTTATATTTATTATTATTTAATTGCAAAGCTCTCATCGTTTAAAACACCGTTCAAGTGTTTATCATTGGTTTTGTTGAACTGACTCCTGGAAAATTCTACTTCGACATCAGCCAGCTGATTTTCTTTCTTCGACGTTTGTAATGGCAACAAAAAAGTAAATAGTATAACTACAAATAAAAGTAAACAAAAATAACATAAAAAATAGATATCAATCGCTAAATAGCTTTCAATACCTTTTAAATATTTGTTATAAAGTTGGAACATGTTAATTTTTACCTGGTTAGAGCCTTATATCTGCTGATCATAATGGTCCATCGTTAAAATTTTAAAATCTTCAGAGGACAACTATTTTCCTATCCCTATACCAACCTCTTTATACTCTCACAGATCTTAGTTTATATAACTTCTTTAAACAGTTTGATGAGACTGGAACATGCCCCTAGTGATGTGGGTAGGCGCCAGGAAAACGGCGCTGCCTTGAGCTAAAAAATGAGGGAGGGACCCTATAGTGGACAGCGGTTATTTTACTGTTTGAAAAGAAATACAACTAGTGCTATGGTAGGCTGCTAGGTGTAAGACCCTTCTTTGATAAGGGATAGGTATACCTATTACAGTGGCGGATTTAAGAGGGGCGCATTCTTGGAACTGAGTCTGTTTTTTCGTGGTTCTAAAAGTTTTCCGGTTCCGCTAACGATACGTTCCTCAGCCACACTGGATGCTGGAGTAGCCAATAAATTTGGAGATTAGAAACAATTTTGGTAACAGTTCAGAATGATTTTTCTACTAAACATATGGATTTTGACCTAAATTTATTTTTGGTTAATTTAGAACCGATCAACTTCATTTGTTCAAACTGTAGAATGTGGGGTTTCTGCTACTTCTTCTAAATCACAGTAATATTGTGTGCATTCCTGTTTAGAAGAAAGTAATTGCACTACGTCAGTTTTGATTATTGATTGATTGCTTAATTATTTCTTGTAGGTACTTATTTTGTTATGAATTTTGTGATTATTTTTATAAATTCACGAACTAAATAGACCAATTATTTGGCCAAATAACAACACTGGCCGAACCGAACCATTCGGTCGAATAATCGGTTTTACCGAAATTCGGTTCTTCTCTAGTTCATATCTCTTGTGCTAGGCCGCTTTAAAGAAGAAAAGTTGAACAGTTTTTTAGATTATTTTTTAAACCTTAAAAATTATCTACGACCATGAGCCAGTGGCGTAATAAGTAATAACCATGTCTCCTACCAAAAAAGCCAATGACTTTGGGGATCATACAATCATAAAAAAAATTCCAAACATTTTTCAAAAAATTATAATAATTAATTAAAATAATAATATGTAAAACTTCTGAATCAGATATTTTAGTAAAAACTGATTAAAGTATATATCTTTGAAAACTTTTTAAATTATGAAATGATTTGGGTAAATTCTGCACAGTCAAAATCTTCCTCTTTCAATGAACTGATCAAATGACTTATTTCACTAATTCTTTCTCTATCTCTTAAAATCTCTCTTTTCTGAAATTCCTGCAAACACTTCTTGAGCCATACATTGGACTGGCTGATTATGCTGTCTTCTACGTTGTCCAGAATTTGTATGCGGATCTCGTGTGACGCCTTGGCAGAGTTGTTCACTGAATCCTTGTCCTTTAATAACTGATTGTTGAGAAAAAAACAAATTAAATAGATTCTGAGGTTTTAATACTGAATTATGTTAGAATAAAATCAAACATTGCATCTGTAATGAAGTAATAATAAACAAATAAAAAATGCTATAATAATAATAATAATAAATAATAAAATAATAAAAAAATAAAATAAATAAGAAAATAAATAATGTTACTGATAATTAACACAAACTAAAATAATTAAAAGAAAATTAAATAGTAATAAATAAAAATATTATTTAAAAAAAGTTAAAAACTACATCAACAAGTTCCCGAGACATCACATCTTCTGAATCACTGGCGAGAGCTTTTTCGAGGGCTAACGAAGCTTCTTCCACGAGCTTTTCACTGTAAACGTTTTCAAGTTTTCGACATTCAGACATCTGGTGCCTGATGTGATCGAGAAATTGATTCATCAGATCGGTCATGTTTTCTTCAAATTCTTTCATTGTTTCCTTTGAGAAATGAATTCAACAAGTTTATAATATCTATAAAAGAAAAACCGAAATTATTCATCGTAATTTTATCGGAGAAAGATTGACATTTGGTCTGTCTTTATTTACTGTTTGGCCTATGAGAGGTTATAATAGTTATAAAACAAATATGACTCCTTGAATCAAGAAAAAAATGTAGATAAGTCAAACTCATTTTCGATAATATCTTGAATATGTTTACCTCCTGTATAAATTTCATATATATATATATATATATATATATATATATATATATATATATATATATATATATATATATATATATATATATATATATATATATATATATATATATATATGTATGTATATATATATATATATATCAGTTGTATTATTTTACATTAATAAAATAAAAATTAAACCTCTATTTGATCAACAAGATTAACGTCCAGCAGGAGCAGAGTCGATTTCAGTTCTTCAACTTTCTGGCCATCAAACACTGCCTTCTTGCTCAGGTCCATGGTTGATTCGTCGGTCATGACCTTGTCTCTTGTGGTCATGAAGTTTTTTATGGCGGCACTGGCGGTTTCTTCCATTTGTCCGTTTGCTGAGCGTAAGAATTCTTCAAACTGTGAGATTTCTATTTCTCTTTCTTGCAATTTGTTTACACCAAATTCATGTAAGTCACTGCACATTCTCATTAATTTCTCAGAAAATGTAGCAACGTTAAGGTACATATAACAAAACTGTCTGAAATCTCATAGTTGAAGTATTGTCGAGAGAAACTAATCAAGATTGGGTGGTATTAAAATAAATGAAAAAATGTAAAAATTTGTTTAGAAAAAAGACAGTATTATTATATTCTTAGAAATTTAAAGTTTAGATTTTTTACACAAATTTTGTTATTAGTTTTATATTTTTTAAGAGCAAAAGATTACTAAAATATTTACAAATAAATAACTATATTTAAATACAACTAGAAAATATTCTGATAATATAACAGATCATTAAGAATATTTATAAATAAATAACCACATTTAAATACAACTAGAAAATATTCTGATAATATAAAAGTGCCTTAAGAATATTTATAATTATATAACCATATTTAAATACAACTAGGAAGTATTCTAGTATTATATAAAAAATTATTAAGAAAAGATATTCTTCAAAGTAGCATTTCATAGCTGGAATGTCATTAAGTAAGGAGCCTTCGTTGTTTTCCTTCCGAAACATTTCAGAAATTATTTTTTCTCCTTTCAAGTCATGGACGAATGCTTTCTAAAATTTTGTTTTTATTTTATAAATAAGTCGTATAATAATAAAAATTCTAATTATTCTAAAGTTATGTTTTCATATTTTGATAAATAAGTCATATAATAATAATAATAATTGTAATTATGGTTAGGTAAAGATTTTAGTAGTTGTTGAAATGATAATGAAACTTATGTTTGCTTAACAATAGTCTAGTATTTTTATTATTAAATGTAGAGCACTGAAAACCTTCAGCAAGTTTGTTTCTGTTTCCATCTTAGTGGAATTTTTCAACATGATTTCTTGTTGCAAGTCAGATTGCTCCAATTTGAGGAGATCATCTTCAAAAATATTTTTTGCTTCATCTCTCTTCATAAACAAAAAACAAAAAAAATATTCTTAAAATTTCAAAAGATAAAATGAACTGCGACAAAAAATTTGGTGCAACAAAAATTAATAATTAGCAATAATTATTTTTAATTTTTGATACTTTATATTTTAAGACTTTCTTATAGCAAACAAATTTGCCAAATCCTGCACTAGTTTGCCTAGTTCTGAAGTAGTTTGTCTAGTTAGCTTAGTTTCAGATGTGATTCAATTGCTTCATATTTTTTTATTATATAACCGACCACTGACAAAGTGAACAATTTTTTCCACTTCACAGAAATCCTTTATAATGAAGTTTCACTGCAACTGGATTATTATATAAATACTTGCATATCGCTTTATGCAACTGTTAAGTTTTATGGTAAGCTACACAGAATAGAAGTATGATTTCATAGCTAGAACTAAGTAATTTCAATTTAAAATATCAACTGTCTATTCATGGGAAATACATAAAATTAAAATTTTACTTATATTAATAATAATAATTAATTGTTTTAATCTCTACCTCATCTTTGATGAAAGAGTAATCCAAATATACAAGGTTATTCATATAAGCCACAACAAGATGTCTGTAGTTTGTCATTTGACACAAGGGATTACCTTGAAACGTTAAACTTTCTAGCTTCTTGAATCTTCTCAAATAAACCACCTGAAATTTATCGAATATCAAAAAGGGAAAAATATGTCAATATAGAAAACAAAAAGTGGATAAAATTAAAGCCGAAGTTATATAACATTCATAATTTGTAAGGTTTTTTTTTTCAATCATCTCAGGATAATTCCTGTGCCATTTTGTAAGATGTTATGCTGTAATAATTATATATTAGTACTATCGTAATAATTGAGAATGTTTGAAGTAACAAAATCTAACTCGTTATTTCATCGGTGAGTTGTGAACGATATGTATTATATAACGTACAAATATTTTTACTATTTACTTGAAAAAATATGTGAATGAAAAGTTGTTTAAAATGAGTTATTAAAAAAAATGTTATAAAAATATTTAACAACTACTCACATCGCTTTTGTCTGCGATGTTGTTGTTGCCGACTGAAAAAACTTGTAGATTTTCAAGAGAATCCATGTTTTCGAGTTTTTTAATTTTATTTTCAAAAAGCGACAAATCCTGAAGTTTTTTCAGAGTATTCAAGCCTTCAATTTTTTCTATCTTATTGAATGACAAGTCTGTGAATTAAAATTATAATTTATGAAAAAAATTAAATAGAAAATTTAAATAAAAAATGTTTTTTTAAAAGAGTATAAGAACAATTTGTTTTCCAATCTGATATGTTGAACAATATAAATGACATTTTATACACACATATAACATTATATTGGTAGCATGCAACTTTCCTAATACTTTTATATAAATTAAAAAAAATTAATCAATAGACCATATTGCTCAGAATTATATAAAAAAATTAATATGTTGTCAAACTACCTAGCCAAACCAAGTTGGTTAGTTCTTCTAAACCTTCAATCTTTTCAATAATATTGTTGCTCAGCTGTAGTTTGCTTAGATTTTTCAAATACCAGATGTTGTTTAGTTTAAGTATATCTACAAATTAAAAGATGACGAATTTTGTGAACATGTTTTATTTGCATAATTTCTGAAAAAAATCACTTTAAAATATTATAAAAGTTATTTGTTTTTTAGTATGTACACATTATACTAGGCGTATACAAATATATAAATACATACTTTGGTAGCTAAGACTCAAGGAAGTTATATCAAGCACATTGTCTCGATCCACTTTAGTATATTTTTGAGATAGGTCTTGTGCAGAATTCAAAACCATTTCCTCATCTACAACTCTTGGAATCAAACTTCCATAAAAGTTATCCATTTTTTAAAGCTCAAAGAATTTTGATAAATTAAATTGAATGTAATTGGTTAAACTTTTTAAATTCACTGCTAAATAGAATTTGAACTTTTAGAATGGAGAATTAGAATGGAATAGAATATACAATAGAAAATATAATTGAGTAATTAAATTTTATTAAACAGCTTTTAAATAAAGTGCTACAGGATTAAATTTATTCCTGTTCCAATCTGCTCAGATTGTTTGCTGCAATCGTAACAAGTTTGCAAAAAATTTTAATCCAATTTATTTATTGTAGTTTATTCGTTAAACTTCTGAACTTCAATGTTGATGCATTTGAATCGGCACAGATGACGAAACCATGACAACGCAGCTACGTACCTTTTGTTAGACCTTCAATGCATTTGTAAAAGTTTTAGTTTTACTCAAGCTTTGTAATTTAAAATGCAAAATAAATTTTTAAAAACTTATAAAATTGTCATTTTACTAATTTAATTTAATATGAAGAAATTTCTAATGACATGCATATAGGTTTAATGTTATTTTTTTTAGCAAATACGTATGCGAGTTAAATAAAAAATTAAACTTCGATTTTTTTTGTCAAAACTTCTAAGGGAACCGGGCCCTCTTCTTCTAGATCCGCCACTGAAATCCAGAAACTCCGGTCAACATGTTGGTGCTTTACTCTACCTATGCCGCCAAATGCCTCAAATTGTTTTTTGTTATATTGATGATTGGGATAAAAACTGCCCACTCAAACATCTAAAGTTTTCGCATTCCACTTTTGAGAGCATTTCTGGGAGCCCATTTCTGTCTTTTTGGGGCCCAAACTAAGTGATAGGCCCACTCAAAAGCAGGGGCGCAACTAGGGAGGGCAGGGGAGGCGTGGGGGTACTACATTTATTCATAAACGTATTTGTTTACATTAATAAATTCTTAAAGATATTAAAAAAAGACTGCAGACTGAAGATAGTCAAAAAAAAATTTCGCCTGCGACGGGCTTTCATTTTTTTTTTAAAACTTGAGCAAGCCCCCTCCCCCCCCCCCCCCCCAAAGACCAAATCGGAAGGCCCTGCAATTTTTTCCAAATATGACAGGTTTTTCTTTGGATGGGGGTGTGTGGGGTAAGGGGTGCTACATTTATTCATAAACTTTTTTTTACAATTGATTTAACTGGTTTGAAACTGATTTTGACTATCTTCAGTTTGTAGTCTTTATTTTCTATCATTAATAAATTCTTAAAGATACCAAAGAAAGACTGCAGACAGTGCAGACTAAAGATAGTCAAAAAAAATTTTGGCCTGCGGCGGGCTTTCTTTTCTTTTTAAAACTGGGGGTTGGTACATTTATTTATAAACTTAGTTTTTTTACAATTGCTTTAACTGGTTTGAGACTGAGTTTGACTATCTTTTCAATTTGCAGTCTTTCTTTTCTTTCATCAATAAATTATTAAAGATACAAAAAACGGCAGACTAAAGATAGTAAAAAAAATTTCGCCTGCGCCGGGCTTTTTTCCCTTTTTCACACCTGACCCCCTAGCATTTTCTGTTGGTTGCGCCCCTGCTCAAAAGTCAGGAGAAAAATGCCTCCCCCGAATAGACGCCACTGCCTTGTTTGCATTTCTGTAGCATCAAATGAATTTTGTACAAATTGATTTTAAATATCTCCGCCGCGTGTTTTAAGAAAATAACAAGAGGACAATCTGTTGAATCGTCGGTACACCAAACTCCGCAATCATTAAAACTATTATTATGCCGCAATTTTAGTTTTACATTTGTAAATACCTAGTGACAATTTTACTTTTCTACACGTTTAAGCAATTGTATGCATAAACAAATTAAAAGAATTTCATTTTTTTCCAACACAATCAATCTTTCTTTCTTTCTATCAAATCATCTCTCTTCTCGAGAACATCCAGATGGACATTTCCACACTAAATTATGGAGAGCGACAGGAGACAGATTTAGCAAACCGACTGCTAATTGCTTGTTCCTTGTGTGACATATGTGACTGTGTGTGACATATGGAGCTCTAAG
This sequence comes from Erpobdella octoculata, assembly GCA_963978895.1. Classification (NCBI taxonomy): domain Eukaryota; kingdom Metazoa; phylum Annelida; class Clitellata; order Hirudinida; family Erpobdellidae; genus Erpobdella; species Erpobdella octoculata. The sequence continues at coordinate 94,794 of OZ022245.1, read as the reverse complement.
ACGCGGAGGCGTGTCGAACAAGAGGCTTTCTCTCAATGACAAGCTGAAACGTCAACAGGTATATAAGCTGGTCGGTGGGTAAATAATTATAATTGGTAGGGGTGGGTGGGTGATTGGTAGGAGTGGGTGGGTGGTATTACCTGGTAATTTTTTGTGTATATTGGCTTTGTTTTCTGTTTCGTTCAGTAAAAATAAATGACATAGTTTTTTTCTTTTTTTTCAAATCAATAAACCACATTGGCACAGTTTCGGATTAAAAATCATAAGTTTGTTTAATCAATTGAATCAAACATTGAAAGTCTAGTTTGGGTAACTATTAAATTGAAAACACAATCAAAAAGCCTGGTGGAGTAGAACATGGAGTCTAGATAAACAAGTCTAAATAAGGTTATGGACACATTGTATGGTCGTCCAATGACATCGCGGCGATTGTTTCAGGCCACCAATGAGCTTTGACCAAGAAAGTGGACCATGGTCATATTATTTATCTAACAGATTAAGCGCTGAGTCGTACTGAAAATCCACGCACTTGAGAGAAAGTGATTTTTTTTTGGATATTGTGTCCGTAACTTAATGTAACCTTTGAATATACAGATGCGTTTATTGTGTAACCACGGAAATTTACAAATTGCTCCTGAAAAAAGTGTTTAAATACATTTTTTTTTATAGATAATGGAAAAACAATATAAACCGTTTAGTTTGGATATGTTACTTGGAAACGTTCGCCCATCATCGACAACGAAAACAAATTCGGAATCAAAAGGAAGCTTTAACTATCCGGACTCTTCTTCTTCATCGTCGCAAGTATCTTTGCTACCGGAAGACATCCGTGCGGACCTCGGATCCGGATCTGAAAGCAGCCGGAAGAAAAACGGATCACAACGTAAAAAGAGAGTGACATCTTCAAAACGGCAAGCCAGCCAAATAACCGACGACAGGCAACTGCATGATCTGCGTCTGAAGGTAAATAGTAGAGAAAGAAAAAGGATGCACGACCTTAATTCTGCGCTTGATGCTCTAAGAGAAGTTATGCCTTACGCCCAGGGACCGTCTGTTCGTAAGCTGTCAAAAATTGCCACGCTTTTATTGGCCAAAAATTACATTTTGATGCTACAAAATTCTCTGGATGAAATGCAACGATTACTGCCTGAATGCTACCGGAATAATCCACATCACCAGCAGCAGTTGCTTACATCCAAACAGAGCCTTGATTTCAGTGCCTTGACATTTCCAAAGTTTTCTGAAGCTGCTAAACCAATAATTCTAAGCAAAAAGTTTGCCAAAGACGACGATGATTATCAAGAACGTACGCTAACTTCAACAAGTTCATTGACAACACAACACAAACTGAGTAGTAGAGAGAATAAAACATCTCATTCAGTATCATTCCAAACATCAATTTCTGCTTCATCCCACGGTTGTCTGCCATTTTCTTCTCTTCCACCACCAAAGGTTCACGCGTCTTCGTGCCTCTGTCTTGTTTGCTCAACTTTCACCACCTCCCGAGGATCCGATCTTGCTCGTTCAGATACTTTCTTCAAGCGGTGAAACTGTCGTCTCATTATTATTATTATTATTTTCAAATATTTAATTACTAACTGATGTTTTTGCTTAAAAGTAAAATGAATTTAATAAAACAATTTTAAGAAAACTATTGTGTTTTTTATTTAATTAAAATATTAGATTGCATATGCAAGGAAATCCGCGGTAGATGAGAGCTGTAATTACTAAATATTAAATTATTTATTTCATTTTATCTTTTTTTTATTACAAACTTTTATTTAGGTTACAATCTCTGTGTGTGTGTGTGTGTGGCTTTCTCTGTACGCAAATCTTGCAAGTGAAATCTAACCAGCTTTTTGACTAGCTAGGAAGCTGAAACTTTCAGGATATCTTTATATTGGATGACAATGCATGATTCAATTGCAAAAAAACGTAATTTGAACATCTTTCATATACATACACACATACGCACAGACGCACATCGAGTGTATTTGAAATCACAGTTTGTATTAAAAAAACTCGTTTTTTCCTTTACTTGTTTTTTCTATATTATAGTTTTTCAAATTTAAATTTCTAAACAAACACAATCGTCAGAACAGCAAAAAGCTATATAAATCACCAAACGAACATGCATGATTCGTCTCATTTCTTTGTTTCCTCCCCCTTCTTTATAGTATAGGTACGATCAAAGATGAAAGAGCAAGTGGACACACGATATCGTTCGAGACCGCAGCTAATAAGAAGAAATGAAAAAAATGTCTCGCACGGTGACAGATTGTGTTTGACGTGAGCAGACGACAAACGTGGTAGTCAGGCAAGCATGCAAGCAGGCTGGCAGGTACTCTTTTGATCTCGGGCGGGAACAGAGCGCTCACTGGCCCGAATAATTTCTACACATTTTTCAGACGCCCAGAACTCTGGAATTTTTTTTTAAAAGAAAGATCCTTTGACCCGACCTTTCGAACGAACCAATTAAATTGAATTATGTCACTATTTTGACTCCGAAATTTCGAACGAACCAATTAAATTGAATTATGTCAGTCTTTTGATAATCACTTAAATAATCACAAGCCAATCGTGACAGGAAGTCGTGTTAATTCTTCAGTGTGATTTTTATTCTCTATTTTACTATAACCAAAGTGTTTTAAGACAATATATATATATATATATATATATATATATATATATATATATATATATATACATGAACTAAAAAAAGAAAGTAATGCAAATCAATCGCTTCATTGTTCAAATGTGTTATTATCCCGGAGCGCTTAGAATCAGATTTGCACCTCTAATTGACCCCTACGACAATTAGAGGCGTTAAAGGCGCGTAATTGTCCGATAAAGCACGGAATTATTTGGTGACTTATTCTCATTGCTTTGGGCTTTTTGGCGGTTTTGAAAAAATTCAACGTCTTCTACTGATCGAATATTCAAATCTACTGCACAATGTCGTGGATTAATATAAGTTATAATATGATGTTTCGGTCACATACCTAATTCCAAAAACTGGACAATTTTGTTAGTTTTTTTAAATTTATTTATGTTTATCAAGAGAGGAATGCTACTAATGCTTTGTTAAAAACAAACGCGTAGCCAGAAATTTCCGACGGGGGTATCAGGGGTATACTTCCCCCAATGCAAAATTTTTTTTTGTTTAAGTAACATTTTATAACTAAAACTTTTTTGGTTACGCTTTTTCAATTTGCAAATGTTCCTCTTAAAAAATAACTTACTTTTTAAATATGTTTTTTGCTAAGGTTTCAAGCAACCTGGCAACCTAATTTTAAAACTTTGTAAAGAATCCAATAACAAAGCGAGGAGTCAGTGTTGTTTGCAATCGCAAGCTAAAAATTTAAATTCATCCAAATAGCTTACTTAGAAACATTGTATACCTAAACTATTTATCTATCGCTTGTTCATATAGACTCTATAACTAGCCAAAAGGGCTTGTTTTCTCTTTTTAAAAAAGCTAAAACTACATATCTGTGGAGGTGAGTAACATAGGAAAATAGTGTTAGAAAAAGTACTAACAGCCCCCGTCCTGATGTAGACATCCTCTTGATCAGCTTAAAAAAGTGTCGAACTTTCTGATGGAGGGGGACATTCATCCGTGTCCCCCCTCTGGCTAATCGCCACCTGGTTGAATGGTGTGAAGTTATGTATAATTAGGTACGAGAACAAAAAAATGAGTTACCGTACTTAAAGAATATCTATCACTTTCTTAGACAAATTTGTAGAATAATTTAAAAAAAATAATAAGAATAAAATAACATCTAAAAATATATCAAATGTTTATTCATCGAAATACTAACCGAACTTGGTCAACAACACCATGTTTGCCCTCAGCATGCTGGTCAGCTTTTTCCAGCTGTCAAATAAAAAGCAGGTGTTGTCTGTTGCAGTAGATTTATTGACACCTGGCTTATTGTACTTTCCTGTACAAATACTTCTTTTGAACCCAAATTCGAGGTGTATTTTTTTCTAGGTAAAGCGGAAAAGGCGCTCTATAAATTATCAAACATTTACATTTTACATTTTAGGTATGTTCCCGAAAAATTTTCCCTTTCTTAAAGCCAGGTACTAACCCAAAAACATTTTTTATTAATAATCTGGTGAGAGATGCATTCCCCCATCTTTCATGGATCCATATCTGGGTTTAAATAAGTTAACCATATTTAAAAAAAATGAAGCAAAAACAAAGTTTTTTAAAAACACACTGTTATATAATCGATTGTGTAGGCCACATTCTGTTACATAAACAACAAGCATATTAGATAAATGAATAATTTGACGAAAATATCCCAGATAATCATTCAATTAAATTTTGTCCAATCAATCCGAAAATTTGATAGAATGCATTGTTAAAAATCAGTTCGGAATCCGGAAGTATATGTTTAAATTTTTAGGTCTCTAGCTCATCGGGAAGTTAGTTTAAAATCGATTGCAAAATTTGACGACAGACAGACGGACAGACAAGTCTAGTTAAGTAAAAGTGTGTAAAAACAAATTGTTTAAATTTGTCACTAGAATCATGCTGCAGCCTGATAATTGATAGTTATCGAAAACAACTACAATTGTCATTTGATAACTTTTTGAAAATCATTCAATACTTTTCCGTTGAGCAGTTGGAGCTCTTTATTTCTTTTTTTTATTCTATAAGATGCTCCCAATAGCAATTGTCTCACTGAAAAATAGCCTTAGCTAAACACACATTAGTTGGTAATTTCAAAATCGGTTACATGGCACAGAGAGCAAGGTTTCGTAGTATGCATAATATAACTAAAACAACTAATGTTTGAGATGTTTGCATTGGTGTTTATACCATTAATTTAACTATGTTTAAATTAAAAACAAAGTTATTTAATTCAAAGCGTGATTGTTCTTTGGTTCGGCAAACTGTTTTGGGCGATATTTTATAGAATTGCTTGCGTGATCACTTGTTTACCTTTTGCTGCAAAGACAATTTTAGTTCTACGAAATGACTTCTGAGATTAAAGAGCATGAGGTTAATGACGGTAAAGTTGAGGACGCTGAAGATGCTAATAAAGATGCTACTGATCCATATGCTTACCTCGAAAGAGGGGACTTTTCTTCAGAAATCTTCAAATTGGAACTGTCAAATTTGCCTAAAAAATTCGGCATAGCAGTATGAATATGATCTCTTTTTTTGGCATTTTTTTGTTTTAGTGTAATTAGTTTAAAAAAGTCTTGTTTTTCCAAATCAATTAAATTTTGTAATTTACTCCTATTAATTTTCTGTGCACAAAAGTTTTATTTTTCTCCTAAATTTTTGTTAAAAATGATTTATGCCACAAACTATTTTTAAAAAATTAATAAAACTATTATTGAAAATTTAATGTTGATGGAAGCCAAGTAAGGAATGACCTGTTAAAATGATAAACACCATGAAAAAAAATAAAGCATAATAATACTGTATTGTGTAAATGAAGCACTTGAAAATAATAATATAAGAAATCAACTTTAAAAAAAGATTTTGATTTGGCATGATTGCCGGAAAAGCGAAAATGAAACAAAACAAGCATTGTGCCATATTAAAGCTGTTCTTATTGTGTGGATATAGTAATGTAATGATGAAAATCTTGGATGATTAATAATGATTTTTGTGTGGATGTAATGTAATGATGAAAATCTTGGATGATTAATAATGATTTTTGTGTGGATGTAATATAATGATGAAAATATTTTTTATTTAGCTATTAGAACTATTTTCAATGGAAATGTTTTATTGCACTGAACAGTGCTGCTGGATGCTCTAAATACATCTCGAGCAAAGTTTCTAAATTTTATTATTTGGCATTCCGAATTTAGAGTGAAATTGTTTTAAATTTATATTATGAGATATTATACAATTTTATCTTATCAGACTAGAACATTGTATTGCTGTTTGGAATTTTTTGCAGAATTTCAAATTATAAATACAACATCGATAATTGGTTTTGCCAAAGCAGAGGACTACATTATATTTTGCAATTAACAATATACTAAGTGATTTTAAGCCAATTCCAATATGCTTAAATTCCATTCTTTACCGAGTGAGATCTAACATCTGCAATGTAATTTTATTTATCAGCAATTGAGAAAGAAATTGATTTACATGAAGCTGAAGCCATGCAAAATTAAGAGCATAGATCAGGGACACTATGCTTTTGTAACTTTCAGGTGAGTTGCGTACGAGCCGACCATTGTTAAATCAAGTTTTAAATTATTTAATTGACTAAAAATGCATTAAAGTTAAAAAATGTAGTTTGTATAATAATTAGTCTTGTATTTGTCGACTAGGAGCGAAGAGGATAGGACGGAAGCCATTAATGTTCTTCAAGGTCATGTTTGGAAGAGCAAGCCAATCCGAGTGAAGGTTCTTGTTTATTATTTAATTATTCATGAAGGTTCTTATTTATTATTTAATTATTCATGAAGGTTATTATTTAATTATTCATGAAGATTCTTGTTTATTATTTATTTATTATTTAATTTTTCATGAAGGTTCTTGTTTATTATTTATTTATTATTTAATTATTCATGAAGGTTCTTGTTTATTATTTATTTAATTATTCATGAAAGTTCTTATTTATTATTTAATTATTCATGAAGGTTCTTGTTTATTTTTTAATTATTCATGAAGGTTCTTATTTATTATTTAATTATTCATGAAGGTTATTATTTAATTATTCATGAAGATTCTTGTTTATTATTTATTTATTATTTAATTTTTCATGAAGGTTCTTGTTTATTATTTATTTATTATTTAATTATTCATGAAGGTTCTTGTTTATTATTTATTTATTATTTAATTATTCATGAAGATTCTTGTTTATTATTTATTTATTATTTAATTATTCATGAAGGTTCTTGAATTCTGTTCTTTTTACAGTTGACATAAAATTCATTAGCGATGGTTTCTTTGAGTTCTTTAAATTAGTTGTTTAGATTCGTGATTATTTATAGATGATAAACTAAATTTATTTGTTTTATTAATATGTTCTAGTAATGTATTTTTTTCTTTTTGTGATTTTAATTTAAATTATTTAATAGATGTTTAAAATGTTTAACTTGAGATACTTTTCAAATTAAAACATAGAAAAGAACTTTTAAATTTTAGTTCCCTTTTATGAAAGTCAATTAAAATACAATTAAATAATATATAAATTGGTTGGCATATTTACAGGTATATTCCACAGTATTAAATTAATTATTTAATAACACAATATATTTCTGTATAATTTCAATTTGTATATTAATTTTTTTTCTAAAGATGGCTGCTGCCAATGCTGATCCCTTTCTTCTTAAGAGGAAGCGTGAAACAGGTTGGATATATATGTATATATCTCCTATTCAAGTATTTCAATATATATATAAATGAAAAGTTTTTTTTATTGATTTTTCAAGTTTAATGATGCCAATAAATGGCATTGCAATGCAGTAAAAGGTTAATAAAAAAAGCTGTCTTAAGAAATGTGCTATTCAAATTAATTTTTTTCTAGAAAATGAAGAGATGGGTGGTAATGCAAAGAAATTGAAAGAAGATTCAGTTGTTGAAAATATTAGTGAAAAGTAAGAAAAGCAGGCATATTAATTATTTTTATTTGAGAATTAATAATTATTTTTGATAAATTTTAATTTTATTTGTATAAAACTTTTTCATTCAGGTACATATTCTTAAGATGAATGCGTATTTTTTATTTTTCTCTTTCAGACTCAACGATATCGTTACTCCGTTATGGAAAATTCCTTACGACCAACAGCTTGAAGTAATTTTTTTTCTAGTTAAAAACTTGTGACGGGACTAGATAGTTGAATTTGTATGAATTTTTAATTATGATTCATTTACTAGATCCTTGTTTAAAGTTAGAATCAATGTACCAACTTTATGACTATAAGTAATAAGGCTAACACATTCTGATTTCATGAATTAGTCATTGTGCTGTGATTTTATTTAGATATTTAATATTCATAGAGAAATGGATCTTTCTTGTAGTTGTAAGAAAGTTATAAGGGTTGAAATAAATAAATTTTGTGACTTTGAATATATATAATTATAATTAATTGTTTATTAAATTGATATAATTTTATTTAAGAACAAATCAAAGGCTTTAACTGCATGTGTGAAGAGACTAACAAAAGACATCAGCAATGTTAATGAAGATTTCAAGTTTCTTATTGCTGATAGAAAGTTTGTTAATATAATTTCAATTATAGTTTTGTTTTATAGATACTTTATAAGTTATATTATTTGATAGAAAGTTTGTAATTATAATTTCAATATACTATAACGGTGTTTCATAGATACCTTAAGAATTATATTATTTAAATTTTGGCCGGCTAGCATCCAAGACTGTCAGATAACATTTATTAAAAAGAAGAAAAAACAAATTTTTAAATTTGAAAAATAATTATACTTTGATATCATCATAAAAACTGAATAAGTGTGCCAAATTTCATTGAAATCAGTGCAGTGATATCAACATTTTATCGAGTTACAGACAGACAAACTTAACTAATTGTAAAAATAGATAATTACTGATATTCTTTATATTATAATTATAACCAAGAATTATTAAATAAGTTTTTCATGCTCATAGTGGAGCTTTCTGTTAATTTTACTCTAAGATCATTTCTATATATGTATCAAGCTGATATAAGCATATTGGTTACATCAGCTTCAATCCAGTGGAAACTTATGGTACTCATTTAACACATAGTTGAGTAGACAGCTGAATTGGCCTAGGCTGTAAAAATGTTAAATCTTTGCCTAAAGTAGTTACTAGTTATGCACACGGCAAACCTTGTAGCTTTGTGACAGTCAAGGACTTTATCGTTGTATGACTGTTTTTATTATTATAACTAGGTTATAACTACAGAAATTAATTAACCAACATCTATGTTGATGTTTCTTGGTAAAGTGTCATTATTCTCCAGTAACAGGAATCATGGAAATTTTTTGATTGATTGATTGATATCTAGGTTGAAGTATGGAGGATTATGTTGTCAACTTCATCCAATCAAACCTTCTGTTAGTTCAGCTTAATATTATTTTTTTTTCTTCATTGACATTTTTTATTGATTTTTCTATTAATTTTCTACATTTGACGTCTTTGCTTATAATTTTCTTTTGCTTGGCCGTATGTCTTTCCTATCTTCACAGCCAATCACATCAGAATATCGGAATAAATGCGAATTCACCATAGGCACTGATTCAACTGGCACAGGTAGTTAGAAATCATACAAAAATTTGTATAAGAAATGTTTTCCAAATATAATATTATAATTATTTTATTTTATTTATTTGATCGTATGTTTTGTATTTTTTTGAATATAAAGTAGCTCTTTATTATAGGCTTTATATTTTCTTGATTATAGAGTAGCTCTCTATTATAGGCTGCAAAAAGCAATGTCTTTGTTCGGTATATGCTGCACTCCCAAACATAGGATTTTATTTAATTGTGATCTACTTTTTGTAGTGTGAAAATAAGTAGAAAGCTAAGAATATGTTGCTATAATTTCTAAGAGTACAAATGCAATAATAATATTGGAAGTCTCTGACAAAACTCCCAATGTTTCATAGACATACTTTGAAAGACTGTTCTCTATTAGTCAATATGACAAATAAAATACATATAATTTTTTAAAATGTTAGAACATTTTATAACCATTAGAATATACATTGTTATAATAAATCTCTTGATTATTATTTTAACTATTTATTATTTACTTATACTATATTTTTCAATTATATTATTATTTGAAAAATTTATATTTAATTTCCAATCAGACCGCATCGTTGGATTTCGCTTCGGCAGTTACAGGGACGGAGATCTAACCGTTGCTCCTGTTGACGATTGTATAAACATACCACCTGTTATGAAAATTGTTTTAAAAGTAAACTTTTATTCTCTAATTTGAATTTTTTATGAAAAACATTGTGATTAAATTAAAATGAATTTATCCTTTATTTATAGATGTACATAACTATATACATATACATGTTAACTTTATTTATTCATGCATTTAAAGGAACTTCAATCTTATCTGACCTTGAGAATCGATCGACCTTCATTCAACCCCTGTACAAGAAAAGGATTTTGGAAACATGCTCTTGTCAGGACGTCATCTGATTGCTCGGAAGTTCTGTTGAGTCTTGTTGCACATCCTCAACAATTATCTGAAGTAAAGATAATTTTTTTGTTTTAAATTTTTCTAAAATAATTATTTGTGCAAAAAATTGAAATATTGATATTGTTTTTAGGTGATTTATTAATTTTAAAGAATGTTTTCTTTTATTTATAAATTATTATTCAATTTTTTTAATAGGGTTGTGTCATTTATTTATTTTGTTAGCAGGAATTACTTAAAATAGTGCTATTTATAATTGTTTTTATTTATTTAGAAGGAATTGTTTAAAATAGGAATGTACCATCTATGATTGATTGTATTTATTCAGGAGGAATTATTTAAAATAGGATGTGCCATTTATGATTGTTTTTTAATTAATTATTTTTCATAAAAACTTTTTTTAATTAGGAGGAAATGGAAGATGAAACAAAAAAGTTTAAAAATTATTATGAAGATTTAATGGATGGCAAGAAATCTTCCGTTACTTCGCTGTATTTTCAATTTGAATCTGACAGGAAAGAAAGGTGCTTTTTATATTATTTAATTTGTTTGTGTATTATTTAATTTGATTTGTTATTACTTTATTTTTTTATATTATTTAATTTTTATTTAATTACTTTTTTTGTTTTTAATTATTTAATTTGATTTTTCATTATTTAATTTGATTTTTCATTATTTAATTTGATTTTTCATTATTTAATTTGATTTTTCATTATTTAATTTGATTTTTCATTATTTAATTTGATTTTTATTTCACAAGATAATTTAAATTTGTATGAGGTATTCAGTTGGGTTAGTGTTAATAATTTTATCCTTGTTCATACCAGATTTGAAGAAGGTTTTCCAATACATCTTCTTGGCAATAAAGTAAATAATTTTTATTAGTATCGTTATTATTTCAAGTTGAGAAATCAGCATAGACAGACTGGACTGTTTAGTTCTACACTTTATTAACTAAGATTGTTGCTGTTTGATGGTGATGCTTTATCAGTCTTTTGGTTGAAACAAAAAGTTTGTGGGCCTGAGCCTAAGTATATGTCTGAGCTTGATTAATGGTTTTTTAATAAATATAATTTATGATTGGCTGTGTGTTATATGCTAGCTTGTAAGAGTTACACAGTACAGATGGATACTCAATGATAACCAAGTTTTATTTCAGTTTTATTAAACGGGTATCTCTCCTCGTCAGTCATAGGTATCTCATTGAATTCATTTTTGTAGTTTATACAAGAAAATCTTCTTCAACTGAAGTTCCAGATTTCTCCTCTATCATTCTTTCAAGGTCAATTCAATTTGTGTTTAATTTTTTGTTGTTGTAGTTTTTTTTTTATTGTTTATTGTGTTTAGTAATTTTTAATTCCTTATTCATATAAGAGATAAAAATTTTATCTTATTTTTTAAATCCCTCATAATAACTTCACCACCTGTCTTGCTTGCTTGATTGCTTGATCGTTTGCAAACCTTGAAAGTAAAAATGAAGTAAACTCCAGTTATCCAATCGAGCTGAAATTTGAAATAGAAGCTTGCTCCTCCTAACGATTATGCATTCTATTAAAGTTTGAAAATTAAAAAAAAACTTTTAATTATAAATAATAATTGTTTATGTTTTAAAACAAATCAAACACAGTTTATATAGATGTTTACATTTAGATATTCCAAAAAATGTGGTTTTAAAAGAAAAATGTGCAATAAATGAAAATGCTGAAATTTGAGGGATATATAGATAAATTTTTTTTTTAATATATGTATATATATATATATATACACATATATATATATTATTACGTTCAATTTTTTAATACAGTAAATACTCCTGGAGCAGAAATGTTGTACACATTAGTCTCAGACATGTGCAAGGCTAACTCCAATGTAATTCTCATCGATGCCTGTTGTGGAACTGGTACAATCGGACTGACCATGGCTGATGTAGATATTTAAAATTGTTATCTCAGATTTTTTATATGCATTTAAATAAGTTTATTTGGATTTATTTTTTATTTAAATAATGCATTATTAATTTCTGTTGTTATTTTAACATGTTACAAAACATTTCAATTGAGTATAATGAAATTATTTATTCGCCGATTTTTAGAAAGTCAAAAAAGTTATTGGCATAGAATTGTCCGGTCAGGCGATCAACGATGCTCGTACAAATGCTTCGTTAAACGGTTAGTTTTTTTTTATTTTCTCTCGGAAATAATTTCACTAAATTTAATTTAATTTAATTACCAAACTTCAAATCAATCAAATCAAATTTATTTAACGCCAATGTCGTAAACGAATCTTTCAGGCGTAACAAACGTGGAATACGTTCACGGCAAAGTGGAAGATGTGCTTCCGAACATCCTTAAAGATCTCGGTCCGACTGATGAAGCTGTCATCGTTGTAGACCCACCGAGGGCCGGACTGCGTATGTTGAGATTTATATTTGATTAATATCTATTTTATTTATCATCTCTATATTTAACAAACATTACAGTATAATGTTATTTTATTTTTGATCTTGTTTATGAGACATGCCATTGTAATGTTACTTCATTTCTAATCGTGTTTATGTTATATATTATTTTTTTATTTAATTATTTTTATAGTATCTGTTTTATATATTATTGTAGAAATAATTATCTAAGATTGATTGATTGATTGTTTGTGTATTTATTCTTTAGTATTTTTATTATTTTTATTTATATTTGTATTTTTTGTGTATTAATTCTTTTGTATTTTTATTATTTTTATTGATATTTGTATTTTTATTTATATTTGTATTTTTTGTGTATTTTTATTCTTTAGTATTTTTATTATTGTTATTTATATTTGTATTTTTTGTGTATTTTTATTCTTTAGTATTTTTATTATTGTTATTTATATTTGTAATTTTTGTGTATTTATTCTTTTGTATTTTTATCTTTTGAATTTGAATCCACTTTTGTTTCAGATTCTGACGTCGTTAGAAGCATCCGACGAGTTTCATCAATTCTTAGACTCGTTTACGTCTCGTGCAAGTTGACAGCAGCTTTGCAGAATATCGTTGAGTTAGTATAATTTTTTTTCATATCTGATTTCATTATCTACATTGAATTGAGTTTGATTTAAAATTTTTAATTGCTGATTGTTGTTGAGTTGATATAATTTTTTATATCTCATTTAATTACCTACATTAAACTAAGTTTGATTAGAATATCCATTTTATTTGAGTTTGTTTCTCTTAGATGATTCAATTTTTAATCGATAATTTGGTTGTTTTCAGCTATTTTTCTTATTATTTTCAGCTTAACAAGGCAGGTTTCAAAACGGGTTGTCGGAAAACCTTTCCACCTGATGGAGGTTTTTGCCGTTGACATGTTTCCCCACACCGAGCACTACGAAACGGTCCTTTTGCTTGAAAGACAAACAGCATAATTTAATTCTGTAATTAAAATGCATGTTATAATACATATGATAATAATGTTTAATTTATGCTAATTTGTGTTTTGGTTGTTTTTTTTTTTGCTTTTTTATTTTCTAGCTGGGTTGCAATTTTAATAAATATGCAGTTTTTGTGATACTATACTTTCTCTCTTCTTACTAAAACTTTAATTCTGCTGCTCATTTAGTCTCCCACACATTTCTTGTTTTTTTTTTCAAATCTTTCCATCTCTTGTTCATCTTCACTGGCCACATCTTTGATGGATAGTTATTTTTAAGATTTATCTAATTATATTTAGAATTGTACTTCCCCTTTTTACCCAAATAAACAAATTAAAAAAACTTTTTAAGCTGGGTTTTAAATTGTCTACTTTCAATCATTGATGTGATTCCACAGTCAAGCATTCTTGCTAAATGATCTTCTAATTTTTTTATTTTCTCTGGAATTCTCTTCCTTCTCTCACCGCTTCTTTGTCACTCACTGTTTTTCCTTATACACTTGAGACTTTCTTCTTCAAAAAGTTCATGACCGTCTCGTCATAAATAGCGCTATATAAATCTAGTTGATTGATTGAATATTATTAATGAATTTTTATCACCGACGGTTTGATCAATATTGAATCAGTTTAAAGACGAAACTTCGTGTTTGATGCGTCGTGGTGGAGTAAAGGGTTTTATTTTAATATAAAGGTGTATAGGGTTTTTTGTGCAGGTAGGTAGATCTAGTTTTGTTCAGAATAATTTTGCAATCTTGTGTCAAAAGTTTAAATTGCTTTGAATTGGCACATACAAATTTAGCTTCATATTGGTTCTAAAGTAGCTAAATATAAAATCAATTGTTGGTGTTTCTTATTGATTTAATAAAAAAATGTATTGGATACTTGCTTCTACTGTGACTCGCCACTTACACGACAGGGGTTGTTGAAGTCCTTTATTATTTAGTTTTAAAATAATTTGTTTCTATCTTTTTTGTCATAATTCAGTCTGAATACTAACAAATACGTATAAAGAAGAATAGAACGTGGTTTGTCTATTTTTGTCAAATTTATACTGCTGATAAAGGTCGTCGGACTACCGAGGAGTTATTAATAAACCTTCCTTAAATATCACGATGTATTTCGTTAACAAGTCTGTCTATTAAATGATATTTTAAATCTATTTCCTAGGTACAAATTAAAATTCTTAAAGGTTTAAATATAAAATTATTTATACTTTTAGTAGCCACAAATCTTTCTCCGTTACATCATCTTATCTCAAGCTATTTAAAGAAAAATGCTTTCTATTTTTAGACTATTTAGATTGTTTTCAAGTTGAGCTAGATAGAAGCCCGGATGCCGTGTTTGTTATCGCACTATGAAGTGGGATTTGCAAATTTACTTTTCCCGAAACTGCAAAGATCTTCTGCTATCGAAAATTTAACAATTTTGGCCATTTAAGGCTCAACTTCGACGTTCTACCTCTCTGAAGTAGTCTGGAAGTCAATTTTCTCCAAGAACCGACTTGACTGAGTGAGACTTGATTGCTGCTCGCTTGCGACAGTGAAAGTTGGAATCGATTATTTGTTGAGGGAAGATACTTTCTTTCGATAGTCGTAAAATCGAATTTGTATTCGATTTAAATAATTTTCTATCATCTCCTACGAAAATGGATACCACCACCTGCAAAAACAAAGAATCTTCTCAGGATTTTTTGTCTGGAAATGTGCTAGTAAGCAATCAGCTTTCTCATCCGGTTCTTGGGGATCATACGGCCGTAAGACCGATGTCGCCGAGAAGAATTTTGACAACGACTTCCAGTTCTGGTTCAGGTAATGCTGAGCAGTTTGATTGTTCTGTTGCTGTTATTGTTGTTGGGGCAGTGTTTACAAAGTGATACTTGTTGTTGTTTTGATAATTAACGTTCCTCTGACTACTCAATTTTGATGTTGATGAAAGTTTATTTTATTTTGTCTGTAATCTTTATCATACGATGTGTCTGAATGTATCATCACTTCGTCGTTGTAAATGATTATCTATTAATCTCTGATGAGGAACTTTATACTTTATATAGAACTCTACAATCAACGAGTTTATCATATTTAATTCATTGATGTGAATGTAAAAACTGTATGAATATATTATTTAATTTTGTTTAAAACTCATGATATAAGGTTATGATGATACATCTTTTTGGTGGATGAAAGAAAGAGTCCATTTAGATATGTCATGATATGTTGTGTGAATTACTAAAAAAATAATTTAAAAAAATATAACTTATGAATTATTCATAAGATCAACATACATAATTTATGATGTCTGTCTGTATGTATGTATGTTAGCAATTTTGCATAACACTTTGGTCAGCAGTTGCTAAAATTAGTGATAAAAGTTATTATTGTCAGTCCTAAAAATCAAAAGAGGTGGGGCTACAATCGAAAATTAATACATAATAAGATCGAAAATTAATACATAATAAGATCGAAAAAAGCCGTCATTTTTGACAGGCTATCTCTAGCTACTGATGATTATTTAAATGATTTAATAGATGTATAACAAATTTATTTGTTTTTTGCCAAATTTTTGTTCCAAAAATCTTAGCTATTTGCTGTGAAGATTGGTCCACTTGCCATGTTTTCATTTCTCTTTAAAAATGCATTTCAAGAGTTATAAATTTTCTTAAAATTTTATATTTTTGATTTATCTTAAAATTTTTTCTCATTTCATATTATTTTCATGATAAATGTGATTGATATATAAATATGTTAGTATTATAATGAGTAAGTTTTGATCTGAAGGTTAAGGCAAAAATCCTGATAAACTGCAAACTTCAGTGATTTGACAAAAACAACTTGAGCTTAGAAAGAAATCTAGTACTTTGTTGTTATATGTTTGTCACACTGGCAATCAGATTTTGTCGAACACAGAACACACGACTGTGATTGTCATTGTCTCTGCAAAACCGGCGGATCTTAAACTGATCAAAATGGTCATAAAGATTTGAGGTTGGAAATTTTTGAATAAGCCCTGAGCTTATTGAGATAGAAGTGAACCAATGATGACATGACTTACATACCCATGGAGGTGTATTTAATTGGTAGCCGGACATCAAGCTGCATCATTAATATAATTCTGGAAATGCATCGGATGTTATTTTAATTTTTGTGTTCATATATATATAGTTTGTTTATATTTATCAGGAGAAAACTGAGAAAAAGAGATAATTGGTTTTATTGCAAAAGTAACAATTACTTGATTGGGACTGGCAGGTTGGTTGCAACTATCTGCAATTTAGCATCGGTTTTTTTCTTTTCGTTTTCGGACACTCTATGTTCTATTTTTGAAAGTGCTTGTCTTGAGTGGAAGAACATTTCTTAGAAAAGCAAATGAATGTTTAGAAAATTCCTGAAGGTTTATTTTTCAGAAAATGTATTTATTTATTTAATATAAAATTATATTATATTAACTTTTCTATAAATTATCAAGTAATTTTGTGTGTTTTTTTACTTATTTATCATCAACAGATAAGTTTGAATTTGTCAGTTTTTGTTCTATTTATAATTATAAACTATTTTTAGTTGAGCAAATATGATAATTTAGTAAGGTAATTGACTAATATGTGTACTAGTTGTTAGTCAATAAGTTTATAAATTTTCTCCTAAAAAATTACTGAAAATAATTTGAAAGTTAACAATATTATTTTGGATACATATTTTAACCTTCTATAAATACATTTTCAGGAATTGAACTTTTTTTTGTATTAAATAATAAAAAAATAATGAACAAAAAGGAGAAAGATGTGACAAACTGAAGCTGCTGTGCATGTGTTTGTGTGTATATGTGTGTATGTGTGTCTATGTGTGTGTGTGTATATGTGTGTGTGCATGTGTGTATGTTTGTGTTTATGTGTATGCTTGTTTGTGTATGTGTGTATGTTTGTGCCTTTGTGTATGTGTGTGCTGTTACCTTTGCTACCATTTTTGTTTGTGTGTTCCTGTGTGTATGTCTGTGTGCCTGTGTCTATGTGTGTGCTGTTGCCTTTGCTACCATTTTTGTATATAAATGCTATTATTAGAAGCACTGGAGAAGGGCTATTTTTAGTAACAGTGGGCCGCTCGAGTGTGCATGTGTTTATGTATGTATGTGTATGTATGTTTGTATGTATGATTGTATGTGTATATGTGTGTGTGTGTGTGTGTTCTATTTCTATTTTGTTATGTGTCTACTGAATTTGGTAGTGGCGGACTGAAGGCCAAAAATAACCAAAAACAACTCTGGTCGAATTGCTTGTAGAAGTGGTAGATGTATAAATGGAGTAGGTGGTGTTGTAGAAGTGGTAGATGTATAAATGGAGTAGGTGGTGTTGTAGAAGTGGTAGATGTATAAATGGAGTAGGTGGTGTTGTAGAAGTGGTAGATGTATAAATGGAGTAGGTGGTGTTGCAGAAGTGGTAGATGTATAAATGGAGTAGGTGGTGTTGTAGAAGTGGTAGATGTATAAATGGAGTAGGTGGTGTTGTAGAAGTGGTAGATGTATAAATGAAGTAGGTGGTGTTGTAGAAGTGGTAGATGTATAAATGGAGTAGGTGGTGTTGTAGAAGTGGTAGATGTATAAATTGAATAGGTGGTGTTGTAGAAGTGGTAGATGTATAAATGGAATAGCTGTTGTTGTAGAAGTGGTAGGTGTATAAATGGAATAGCTGTTGTTGTAGAAGTGGTAGGTGTATAAATATAGTAGGTGGTGTTGTTGTTGTAAAAGTGGTATATGTTGTTGTGACAGTGACGTGATAGGGATTATGATAATAATAATCTTGTTCTAAATAAAGGCATTTGAAGAAATATTGAAAAAATAAAAAGATCTTTTTATTTACAATAAATTATTTATTTTATTTATTTGAAAAGAATCTTTTAAGTGGCGCCACGGTCAACTAAACTTGAATTTAAAATTTTATTTTTGCTTTTTATATTGCATTTATTGGGTTTATTGACAGTTATTTATTCATTCTGTTAAAGTTTTTTTAAATTAAAATATAGTAATTATTAAACTGTGTTTGCGATTTTTTTTGTTGGCTTATTTTTGTAGGCGAGTGTAATAAAATTGTAATTCGTACAATAATTGAAATTAAAATGGATGCTATTTCTAACTCTCATTCACTCACTCTTAACAAGCATACACTCACTCACGTACACACAAAACAAAGCAGACGATGATGTACGCAAAATATCAGCTGCATCCTCAACGGAGGAAAGCAACCTCACCAAGATTGACATGTCTCTCCTAATTATGTGGTCGTCATAGTAACCGCCGATGAGAAGGGAAAGGACAGGATATTGGATTTTATTTTGGGGCCTCTTGAATCGTCGTCGTTGTCTTCGTCGTCATAATCATCATCATCATCACTAATTTTAATATAATGATGGTGGTGGTGATGATCATGACGATGACGGCGACAGTGAGAGTGATTTATTAAGTTGCGTTGTCGTCTTCGATGTCATATCATGATCATAATCATCATCACAACTGACGGTGTCCTTGAACGATGATATCCGTGACGAGTTTTTTGTTTATATATATATATATATATATATATATATATATATATATATATATATATATATATATATATATATATATATATATATATATATATATCTATTTTTAGCCTTTGTTGTTTACGATGCCAATTTGAAACTAAAAGGCAGTCATATCTGCCAATTATTATCTTTACCATTTTAAACAGTTTTTTTTCTGAAAGCCATTTTTTATTCTTTCTCATGGCCTATCGTCATCATCATTGTCGTCGTCGTCATTATCATCATCGTCATATATATGTAAAACATGTACATAAGAATTATTAACAGTTTTCCATATTTAGACATCTCAGTATAATTATAGCTACACATTAAGTCACCTGCTATTTATAATCTTTTTATCAATCTCAATTTTATTTCATCTTTGAATATTGTTTTTACACACTTTTACTTAACTTTACTTCTCTGTCTGTCTATCTGTCTGTCGTCAAATTTTGCAATCGATTTTAAACTAACTTCCCGATGAGCTAGAGACTTCAAAATTTAAACATACCTCTGAACTAATTAATAATGCATTCTATTAAATTTTTGGATCGATTGGACAAAATTTAAGCAAATAATTATTTGTGATATTTTCGTCAAACTATTTATTGTCTATGCTAATATGTTTGTTGTTTATGTAGTAAAAAAATATAAAAGTGTGTTTTTAAAAAACTTAGTTTTTGCTTCACTTGTTTTAAAGATGCTTCGGATTGTCATTGTTGGCCTTCCCATGTATAAATAAATAAATATATGAATCAATGATTGATTGATTGATTGAATGAATGAATGATAGAATGAATTAATGAAATAATTTCTGGTAAAACTTACTTAAAAGGAATTGTTGGTTGTTGTTATGAAGGACAACGATATTCTTGTTGTTTTTATAAAGAACAGCGAATAAGGAAATAGTAAGTAAGAATAAACTAAATCTGTTTCAGTTGAATTATGAACTTTTGATGATAACAATTAGTCATCTTCTTATGGCTGTGTGTAGGCTCAAAATTCTTCTTTGTTTACAGAAGAAAATGTATTTTCTATTTTCTAGTAACCTCTATCTCTTTACATTTGTCTCTTATGTCTTGGATACCATTGTATTTGACAATCTTAAGGAATGGTATTACTTTTGACAATAGCTGTTGTTTCCAGTTGGGAAGAGTCTCACTTACTCATTTCTGGAATGGCACCTGGATCGAGACTATTCCACTGAGCTCTCAATAGGCGATTTATTAATAATGTGTCAACAGTCAGTGTGGTGTCAGTGTAGTGAGTGACTAGTGACTTTGTGATGACATGGAGTTCTGTCAATTAAAATTCATGAATTAATTGGTTGGTAATCATGAATTTATTTATTGTAATTAAATATCAATACTTGTGCAAAATTTCAGCTCAATCCGAGAACGGATGTAAGTGACAATTTTAAAGGTGTTTTTGAAATCACAGACATGAAGAGCTGAGTTAAATGAAAAAGAATAGCATCTGGAAGTTGTCAGTATATATATATATATATATATATATATATATATATATATATATATATATATATATATATATATATATATATATATATATATATATATATATATATATTATTTTTTTACATATTGAAAAAATATTTTATTGTAATTAATAAATGAAATCAAATACTTTATTATAATTAATAAATGAAATAAAATATTTTATTGTAATTAATGAATGAAATACAATATTTTATTGAAATTAATAAATGAGGTGGTTTGGACATTTGGAACTAAAAAACTCAGACGATTGAGTTTCAGCAAGTAGAGATATAAATGTTGTAGGAGTGAAAGGAAATGGTTGAAGTAAGAAGACTTGGTGGGAATGCTCTAGAAAAGGATATGTATGTGCTCTAGAAAAGGATATTTATGTGCTCTAAAAAGGATATGTATGTGCTCTAAAAAGGATATGTATATGCTCTAAAAAGGATTATGTATATGCTCTAGAAAAGGATATGTATCTTCTCTAAAAAGGATTATGTATATGCTCTAAAAAGGATATATATGTTCTCTAAAAAGGATATGTATGTATATAAATGGTGATGATGATGATGACGACTAAAAGTGTTTGCTAGAATTGTGTGTGTGGCAATACTTGTACAAGCAGAGGTATTCTTTTGTTACAAAGTTGACTAAAAATGGTTTCAATACAGTGATTTTTAAGAATAAAAAGGGATTTTCAGGAATTGCCACATCCTCCCTCCCTTTTGAATAGACTAAATTTCCTTCCTTGACATACCAGCTAACAGAAAAGTGGATTAGTAAAAGAATCAGGTGAATATCGTGACAAACAAACTCAAACTTGAAGAAGAAGATTAAAGAAGAAAACCATATGATCAGGTGAAGTTGCCACAATAACATCTGGCTCTATGATTAAAGAGAAAATGTGCTGGTTGATAAATTTATCAGCTATAACCACGGCTTAACACAGTTGTGTCAGTGTGACAGATACGGAAGGGTGGCGGACTTAATACTGGCCTTATTTGCAGAATTAAGAGCTGTAGAAGAAAGTAAACACTAAAATTTTAAAAATTAAGATTCTGGAATTTTATTATTATATTTAGAAGAGTTATATATTATTTAAAACTTGAAAATATATTTATTATTTAATAAAATTAATTAAGAAAAAGGTTCATTGATTTATTTGCAAGTCACATGTTAGATCTTTGTCTATGATTCTAAATAGAAGACACCTTAGCATGCATGGTGAGAGTTAGTAAATGCATGTAGGTATCTATTTATTCCCAATATATTAATTTATTACATATGCTTCTCACCTATTTGTTGAGTATACCTGTATTTGGCAGTGTTTGCACCTGTATATGTGTATGTTTACATGTATTTGCGCATGTTTACCTGTATTTGCGTATGTGTACGTTCAATTTTTTGTGTCCAGATTTTCATATTTTTTTATAGTTTTGGTTCAATTCTTATCAGTTGTAGCATTTTTTAGGTAAATTTGTTTTCTTTCTTGTTGAGCAACAAAAACGTTGAGTTACGTGGTTGTGAGTGGATGATATTTTAGAATATTTAATTTTTCATATTAATGAATTTAAATTAAATGTGTAGATGTGAATCAATTTTAAATATATATAAATGAATGTATTGAATTTCGTTTTTTTAATTTTTTTAAATTTCACTTACAAATGATATCATTTTCATAGATAGCTTTTATGTGGCTTATTTCTTTTAAAAAAGTATATGAAAGTGTGAAAAGTAGTTTTTTTTTTAAAGTTGCCTTACAATCACATGGAGCTTCAGAACCACTGATTATTATTGATGGAAAAATATAATATGAATATAATAATTAATTGGAAAATATAATATAATATCAATATAATAATTAATTGGAAACATATAATATGATATCAATATAATAATTAAATGGAAAAATAAGATATATATCAATATAATATAAATTGGAAAATATAATATTATATCAATATAGTAATTAATTGAAAAATATAATATAATACCAATATAATAATTAATTAATAAGCATGTCACATAACTAATTTTGCTTTATTAGAAAAAAATTTGTTGTATTACGTTAAAAATTGTTGGTATGGAATATTTATTTAATACAAAAGAAATTATTTTGAATTGAATTTTGATTTGATTCATCAGATCCTTTGGCATCTCCAGGAAGTGAGGCAATATCCGATGGAGATGTTCAATCAGAGCATCCGCATTTACTTTCAGGTTGCCCTGCTAAGTTTTGTTGTTGTTTAATCAAATATGGTTATTTTTATTGAGGTTTTTATATTTTTAATTTTAAATTTGAGTATTAAAATTCAAATATATTATTACATTTTAAATTTTAATTCTCATTTTTACGATTGAAATTTAAAATAAATGGGTATATTAATAATTTAAAATTAATTTGTTGTTAGTTGATTTTTATGGGAGCACTAATTCTAAGTAGAGAAATTCCAGATTTCTCAGTGTGTTATCTTTCAGGTGATGCTATCATCATTATCCATAGGTTTGAAGCAGTGGTATTCTGCACCCCTTGACATTTATTAGAGCTGCATCTCACTAGCAGGAATCGAACCTGCGACCTTTTGCATGAAAGGCAAGACATCTTACCACTCTGCAACAATTTCAAATATTTCTATTTTCATATTCTTTGCAGTGTCTTTTGTTTTTGCTTTAAAATTTTTTTTTATTTTAAAATCTGCAATTGTTGCTAGCAAATTTAGACGGTTTCAGTCTTGAAGTAGATGCCCGCCCCCCATGTTGGTGTGAAAATGTTTACAGCTATTAATTAGGAATGTTTTAAATATTCTGATAAGAGCAGATTCAAATGATTTACTGATCATATATATTGCTGACATGATATTTTAAAACTGATGTACACACACAGTGAAAGCCATAAGATGTTTTCACATTTTATGTTTCATTGCAAAGGTTAATTGTATGTGATAGTTTTATAATATTGCTTGTACAATGAATATTTGATATTTGTGCACGATAAATTGTACGCGATAACTTTATAATATCAATTTATTAATATTACTTTAAGCGCTCTTGAAGTATGTATATTAACGGAGCTGTATAAGTTGTCAAATGATAATAAAATTACTTGTAAAATGTACATTTTATATTTTTACACGATAAATTGTAGGTGAAAACTTTGTAATATCCCTTGTCAATTGTACATGTGGTATCTTTATAATATAACTTAATAATATCACTTGTACAATGTACATTTTATATCTTTACATGTCAGATCGTATGTGATAGCAAGATAAAGTATATGTAATGTCTATCTTTGTTTACATAATAATTTGTGCATAAGAAACATTTTAAAGGTTGTTCATTGTGACATTGATTATTTTGATATCATAATTAATATTTTGGGGATTAAGAAAAAATCAGCTCTCTTTAGTTTTATTGACTTAAGAAACATAAAAACCATTATTCAGTTCAAGGTTTACAGTAAAAATTATGCTTTATCTAAAATTTTTTTCATCTTTTTTATTTATGAACAGCTGATTGAATTTAGTTCACTTGAGAAAGTTTTATATTTGTTAAAAATTATATTGGTGTTATATTTTTACATTTTAAATAATAACTCACGAAAAAATGTCTATCTTATAAATAATTTTGTATAATATTTCAAGGTCACGTATTTTTTCGACCCATGAAATTGAATATGTTTTCATGTTATATCATCAGAAATTAATTGAAATGACATATTAATATGTCAACTGAGAAATTGAATATGTTTTCATGTTATATCATCAGAAATTAATTGAAATGACACATTAATATGTCAACTGAGAAAGATAATCTTGCTGCAAATTCAGAACAGATAATAATTGATGGTGAAATGAAAATAATAATTTAAATTATATATTTATAATATATCATATGAATATCAAATAATATACATATAGTTATTTACCATTGGGAAATTATTCATATAAGTGAGCTGAAGTCATATACATCATTTGATATAAACTCATTCAACCGCTTTTCCCACTTCGGGAAAAACCGATTTGCACCATACCTAGATACCCTTCCAACAACGAATTTTAAATATAATAATTATGAATATTTATTCTTATTATGATATTGGTTTTTGTTTAAGCACACAATTTGTTTATCGAATTAGAAATAATGGACTTTAATCAATGCAGCAGTTTAATTAGAAATGATAAATTCTTTGTTTCATAACATGCATACTGCTATTAAACTAACCTCTGTCAACGTTGATTAATAATTAGTTGGAAAATATGAATGTGTTTCATCTGATTAATAACTATTAATTATCAGTTACTTTATTCACTGATGTTTGAAATACAGTCGCTTTTGTTGTTGGGCTTTGTTTTATATTTTGTATGAACAAATTATTAATTATATGGTATTTTATTAAATTAGTTTGGATAATTATATTTAATTATTTTATTACTTAACTGAAGTTTATTACAAACTCTGAAAATTTGTCTCACTGAATAATAAAATGAAATAATAAAAGGTTTTCTTTTATTTTAATTTGGTTTTTATTTTTTTTTATTTCAAATGTAAATAACACTCATCTTGTCATATTTTTAATAAAGTTAATCCACGTGGGACTTTTTTGTCTTCACCAATCAGGTGCAAGCATGCCTCAAGGAATCTCAACCCTCCCTGGAAATATGACCTTTCGGATAGGTCACCCCGCGGTCCAAGCAGGCATTTCCATATTGGAGAAGCAGTTTAACATGCAGAAGGAATATCTCAGCAGACAGTTTGAGGAACAGTGCAGATTGCTGGACAACGAACAACAGGCGCAATTGCAGGAGTACTTGAAAGTCAGAGTTTTATTTAAGCTTTAAAATTGTTGTTTTGTTGAGTTGATCAATTTATTAAATAATTAATTTGTTGATTTTTACAAAATTTGCATATATATATATATTTATTTGTTTGTGTATTTATATGTTTGTTTGTGTTTGCTTTTATAGGTACAGGAGTATTTGAAGGTAGGAACTTATTGATTGGTCGTTATCGAGTTGGGATTTTAGCATCCTCTGGTCTACCACGGTTGTGCGATTCTTGTCCTGAGTATTTTTGGATTCGATTTCCTGGAACTCTTCTTCCCTGTTACTGTTTCTACTAAATGGATGAAAGTTTAATTTAATGAATACGACGATACAATATCATTTATTAAATTATTAATCGGTTATAATTTCTTATATTTCTATGAAGAAATAATTGAAAAAAGTTTCAGATGTTGAGTCACCAGCATCATAAAGAGGAAGTTGGTGAAATGAAAAGAAAAATTGACGAAGATCAAATGTTAAAATACAAGAATAAAAGAAAAACAGATGAAAGTAAGTTTTTTTCATCTCTTTATTATGAAAAGCCAAACAGAAATCTCTCCTGGCTAAGGAGATACCCTACTGACATTATCTAACCTGGATTAAAGCATTAAATTCCATAGAATAGAATTGTAATATTATGTAAAAGATTACAGGTATTTTTGTTGAATGTAATTAGTATACAATTTTTAGTTTAATATCATCTATGCATAAATAGAGTTAATTGTATCTTATATAAGACCATAAATAGAGTGACATGGTTTAAAACATAAGAGTATAAATAGAGAGGATATTATGAAATTTAATGCTAAAAATAGTACTATATATAGTGCTATAAGTAGAGTTAATGGTATCCAAATCACTGACAGTTCATTTTAAATAGTGTAAATAGTATCATACATAGAGGTAAATAGTAATATCAATGAAGATATAAATAGACTGAATAGTATCACACATATGGATATAAACAGAGTGAATAGTATCATACATTGGGATATAAATAGAGTGAATAGTATCTACATACATAGTGATATAAATAGAGTGAATAGTATCATACATAGTGATATAAATAGAGTGAATAGTATCATACATAGTGATATAAATAGAGTGACTTAATCAATTCTTTTCTTTCATGAAACTACAATTTTGTGTGTGAACAACATGAATGCTGCAGATTCACAAATCAGTGAGATATGAATAGCCACCAATGGAATGTGTGTGCTATGTGTTTCAAAAGCTACTATAATGTTTACTATCACTATTTTAACTATCATTATCATAGACATTGAAATGCGCTTATAATTATTATGTATGTATAGTCTTTGATGTTTTATAATGTATTGTAATAATTTGAATGTAATTTAATTCAATGTCATGAAATTTAATGTTCAGTAATTTATTATACTTCATACATTTTAACTAGAAAGCAGAAAAATAAAAATTTTCTTGCTTGCTTTGGTTTCAGATTTTTTTCTAGTTGTATGAATGGATGAATTGTATAAATAAATTGTAAAAATGAATTAATTATGTTAGAGTTTCTATTTTATTTTTTTATTCGCTTACTAGCGGGGTAACCGGCTTTGCCCGGGGTTTTTAGAAGTTTTTCTGTCTTGCTCCCGTTTCCTTACTCGCTTGCTCTCTGGTTCCCGGTCACTTTCCCGCTTGGTCTCTCATTCCCGCTTGGTCTCTCATTCCCGCTTGGTCTCTCATTCCCGCTTGGTCTCTCATTCCCTGTCACTCTCCCATTCCCATTTGTTACGATCCGACGAATGGTGTAGCAATGCATAAAGGACATACAGACATACATACATACATACATAATCTCATTTTATATATATAGATTAAATGAATATTTATTTTGGTTGGTTGAATTAAATGAATGAATGAATTAGGTTGGCCTAATTAAATGAATGAATATTTATTTTGGTTGGTTGTATTAAATGAATGAATGAATTAGGTTGGCCTAATTAAATGAATGAATATTTATTTCGATTGGCCTTATTAAACGAATAAATATTTATTTTGGTTGGCCTATTTAAATGAATAAATATTTATTTTGGTTGGTCTAATTAAATGAATGAATATTTATTTTGGTTGGCCTATTTAAATGAATAAATATTTATTTTGGTTGGTCTAATTAAATGAATGAATATTTATTTTGGTTGGCCTATTTAAATGAATAAATATTTATTTTGGTTGGCCTATTTAAATGAATAAATATTTATTTTGGTTGGTCTAATTAAATGAATGAATATTTATTTTGGTTGGTTGAATTAAATGAATGAATGAATTAGGTTGGCCTAATAAAATGAATGAAGGAATATTTAATTTTTTTTTCACTGTGAAACAATGAATATTATGAAGTTGTAAGGTTTTCATTTTAATTGTATTCCAGTGTGAAGGTAAATGTAAATTTATAAGAGACGATACTAGAGAGACGTTCAATGTAATATCTAACTATCATCATATATTTCTTAAACAGTCATTTTTATATCAAACAACTTTTTTATCAATTTTTTTTAAAAGATTATTTTAAATTCTTTTTTAAGTAAATAAAAACTTATGTCCTTATTCCATGTTAAATATTGAATCTGTTTGTAAATACGTTTTTCTGGAATTTAAATATTTAAGTGTTTAAATAAATAAATAAATAAATAAATAAATAAATAAATAAATAAATAAATAAATAAATAAATAAATAAATAAATAAATAAATAAATAATTAAATAATTAAATAAATAAATAAATAAATAAATAAATAAATAATACTTACCAGGTGCAGTGGCTTCAACTGCTGTCAAGTTGAAACTGAGAGAGTGCTTGTTGAACAAAAGTCGAAGCGAACACCAAGCCACAATCGATTCTCCACCGGGGCTCAGGTGAGAGATGATCTTAAAGTTACCTGTATTAAATTTATTTTTTGATTGTTGCATCATTGGCTGTTAGGATGGTGTTAGCTGTTGGATAGGGTTTTTGTACTTCAAATCCTGTTGGTATGCAACATATTCATTCTTCTGCTTTGATTTAAAGTAGAAAATTTTTTTAGTGCACATTTCAGTTTGTTCACTAAAATAATCACTGAAAGAAACATTTAAAATGTACTAAGTTGTACGTTTTAGTTCAAGCTGTTGTTATTTAAAAATTCATCACATTACTAATTTATTAAGTTCACTTATTCATCATATTATATTGATTAATTTCTTCTTATTTTAACCATCTTTTTCACTTCCTGTAAATTACAAAATTACAAAAAGGTCAACACAGCACAGCTCTCTCGACCAACATTCACCACCTACGAATACAAAATGGTCACCGCCACTCCACGTACTCAACCGATTTGAAGATGAGTACCCCCTACGTAAAACAGGTTCAGTTAGGATTATTATCTGGTTACTATGAGTCTATTTTTAAAACGTTTTGTTTTGAATGCAACACTTGAATATATGTTGCTAGTTATACAATTCAAATGACTTTATTTATTTATTTATTAAATTTCGGTCCTAAAATGAAATTCTGTTGGTCTTTGGGATGTAAAAAGTTATTAGTATTTCATTAAATTATATTTTAAACAAAATTTTATTGTCAAATTTTCAATTAGTTCGTATGATAACACTATAATCTTTTATAATTCAGTTTCTGAACCAACCTTGAAGATGAAATCGTGTAAGATTTCACTACGACAGAGAGTAATGCAAAGAAACAACCAACAACTCGTCAAGAGGAGAGAAATGTACAAAAGAAAGAGTGCTGCTCCATGTTATTATTATTCTCTTAATTAATTATTTAATTAGTTAATAAATTATATTAATTAATTAATTAGTTAATAAATTATATTAATTAATTAATTAATTATATTAATAGCTATTTTAATATATGTATAAGTACAGTGGTACTGCCCACGAACGACCCCCCATTTACGACTTTCTCATTTTCTACTGTTTTTTCGCTGACGGATTGGATTTGAAGTCCGACTAACGCCCCCCCCCCATTTAAGACCCCCCTTTTATGACTGGATATTTGGCCCATTTTCAAGGTCGTAAAAAGGGAGTACCACTGTATTGAAATACAATTTTGTGATCTTTTGTTAGTGGTAATGAGTCGAAAATGACGAAAAGTTTTGATATCAGTGGATACTCCTGTAATCAACTGTTTTATATTTTTTTTCCATTTAACTTGCTAAGTATTTCTGTGATTTCCATGTCTCGTATTCAATTTTACATTCACTTTCGATATTCAGATTGAACTGAAATTTATCATGCATATTGATTTTCGAAGACTCTTTTATTTCCAAATTCACTAAAAAGAAACAAATAAAAATTTCCTACTACTAGAATAGTATTACTTGAGTTTTTTTTTTGAGAAAAAAAAAATAAGAGCTTGGGACACTCAGTGTTTATAAACTTTTTAAAAACATATTAAATGAGTGCCTTCATGTTTTTAATTTTACTTTTAAAAATTTTCAATATTCCTGAACAGTAAAAAAAAATAAATAATTTTTTTCTTTTTGCACATTTTTATAAGTTTTTATTCATATTTTTATTTATTTATTAAACTTAAAAGTAAATTAGTCATTAGGATAATAATTATTTTTTGCTCATCATAGTTTTCATTGACTTGCTTTAACATTGTTGAAATATTTTCCATCAGGTTACAAGAGCTGTTTTGTCACAGCATTACAGACATACATATATATTTTGTCACAGCATTACAGACATACATATATGTTTTGTCACAGCATTACAGACATACATATATATTTTGTCACAGCATTACAGACATACATATATGTTTTGTCACAGCATTACAGACATACATATATATTTTGTCACAGCATTACAGACATACATATATGTTTTGTCACAGCATTACAGACATACATATATATTTTGTCACAGCATTACAGACATACATATATATTTTGTCACAGCATTACAGACATACATACATGTTTTGTCACAGCATCACAGCCATACATAAAGGTCTATGAAATAAATAGGGTAGATGTAAAGATATTACAATCTTTAATTTTTAAAAACTTTACTTAAAGTATGCAAGAGTTTTAGGTAATGGCATACATGTTAGCATGTAATTTTTTTTCAATTTTTTTCATCTGGCAGTTGACCACGACTCCTCACCGAACTCTCCCCCACTTTTTGATTCCCATGGATCCTCGGTCGAAGTTGGTTTAATTTTAATTAATTAATTGTTTATTTTATCAAACAATGCTGCTAATTGTATGCATTGTAATATTTATTTATTTAAATGCTATTAATGTAAATTTTATAAATTTGTAAATCCATAAAAGTATTTTTTAATGCTTTTGTTAATCAAGGTTTGATTTAAGGGAATGAGAGACTGACAAACTGATTAACAACTTCATTGTAGCGATAATAGAAATAGAAATTAATTTCACCAAAATCTAAGAAGTACCATAAGAGAATATTTATGGTAATATAATGGTTGGTGGCTCTATAATAACATTTGGTGGTATGTTAGTGGAGATATACGATGCATGGGGTTTTTAATTTCTATGGTGAAATCGCAGGTTTTGCAGTTGAAGAGATGATCTGAGATCGAAGAACACAAATTATATTCGTAATAGCAAGGAGGTGTAGAATACCCAAGAAGCAGATATGTTAACTTGTCCCAGCAAATTTGTATTTGAGTGTTTTGTTGTATGCACCACTCTCTTGCTGTCTCTCTCTGTCTATATAACTTTAGCTCTAGGCTAGCTTACAACTGAGTCCTCAAATAACAAAGTTCTCATGGAACCAATGAGCTGTAAGAAGCTCAGATATGAAACACACTGAGAACATTTTTTCTCTATAAATGTGATGTTGTACCTAAAATTTAGTTGTTTTGTTGTTGCAGTTGAAAATACAAAAAATTTTATGATTTTTTTCCTTTCCTATTTCATTTAAAAGAAGTTATTGAATATTTGTGTTTTTTAAAGATTCGCTTTTTTGTTAGGTAGTGATGCCTGTTCCATAGTCATGTACAGATTTGATTTGATTAATGAGGTGTGATTAAAGTGAAGGAATATGGTGGGGGGGTTTATAAAAGTGTATGTCCCACGTCACTCTAACGGGGTGGGGGTTCATTGATTCACAGTGGAATGTATTTTGTGGTCCCCATCGCTAAATTTTTATTTAATTTGAGTTTATTCATTCAACAAATTTTAAGTGTGATTTATGGGTTTTCTTTTCTAGGAGACTAAAAGCTCGGCAGGCTTAGAGAACAGAATGCAGTTAGATGCACCTGTCAACATACAGCTACCAGACAGTTATGGCTCCCAAATGGCTGCTATGGTGATCACAGATTCAAAATTTTTATTTATTGGCAGAATTCTTTATTACTTTTTTTAATGTTGACTAAGTTTTTATTGTTATTTTCATTCATTTATTTATGTCTTTGAAGCTTTTTTATCTTATGTATATAGTTTAGGATTGAGAATTTAATAATTTTATTAGTTTATTTTCAGCTAATACATAAACATCCAATTATCATCATCTTCGTTGTCATCGTCATTATTTTTATATTATTATTTTAATCATTTGTTTTTTTCAATATGATAATTTTATTGTTTTTCTTGGTTTTGTTGGTGTTAATGATGATATCTAGTAGGATATCGTTTCCATTAATTTAAGGAATTTCTTTACTTATATATTTTTGAAATTTTTTTTTACAACTTTTAATTCATCCAGAGCCTTGCAGGGTTGAAGAGAGAACTTATGGCTCCAGGTCACTATGGAAGCTTACCTCTGGTTGGAGATGGAGGAGGCTTTTTCCCTGCCCTGCAAACCGCTGGGGCCAGAACCAAGCAACCATACAATACCGGTTCAGGAAGCGACATAGCTTCGCAGGGGGGAGCATTCTCAGGACTTTCCGCTGGAATTCCATGTCAGCTCAATAGGAATGACACTCCCAGTCTAACTGAAGCCTACTTTCAGGTTCAGGCTCTATTGATTGCCAGGTTGGTCGGTAGAACGAGAATCTGGAAATGTTTGAGATGTTTGCTTTGAATGCAGTGTAGGTGGTGATGACATGTTTCCATATTATCAATTTGGTTTGAAGTAGTGCTGTATTTTTAAAAGAATTTAATACCCGGACGCTCTTGGTGATCTTGGTAAGTTAACCGTGTATGTATATAGAAGCCGAGCAGTTTCCGTTACTTATGAACGAGATAAAAGTATTTTTTAAAAGATATCTATTGTTCATAATCATAAAAAACCATTGAACATGATGGTGATTAATTTTTGGTGAACATGACAATGTAATTAACAGTAAAAATTCAAACAAATTTTCTCCTTATGTTTTATGAATAAAAATTTAAAAAAAATTTTGTTTCTTCCCAAGTAGATCATCTCATAAAAATTTAAAATTTTTTTTATTCTTCCCAAGTAGATCATCTCTTCCTCGAACACGATCGGAACCACTTCCTCTTCCTGTCCAACTTCTTCTCCAGCAACAATTTTTGAAATCTCATGAATACCTGCAGAAAGATCCAAACAAATATTTTTTGAAGCAGGTTATTTCTGATTTTATTAACACTAAAATCTCAATAACAATTTAATTTACAGCTCATTTCTTTTAAGGAGCAGGTGTAATAGATTATTGACTGACTAAAGTAAATAATAAAATACTAATAACATATTTGTTCATTACTATATAAAACATTAACAGCTTGTTTTTAATCCTTCTCCTACAATTGAGGTCAAAAACGACCCCAGAGGTACTTGGAAAAGCTGGCCCTGCGCTACACCCATGATCAGAATTCAATGAAATATTTTGACTTCGTACAAATTTACTCCCTCTTCCTACAAGTGCCTTGAATTTTTTTTTAATTTGGTCACAAAATTTCACTGAATTCTGATCATTGTTATTTTACCTTTGGTAGTAGTAGGGTTAAATAACTTTTTCAACACAAAGCTTTCATAGTTCAGTTGTGTTTATTGATTTATAAAAAAATTTTTATTTAGAAACTTCTGCAGCAGGCCGGTGCTAAGAAGTTGATGGAAAATGTTGATGAATCAGTGGAGCGCCAGATTCCTTCTCAGGTATTCCCGTTATATCTAGTAATGATGATAATGCAGAAAAGGTGTCTTGTGGAGAGGCCTGATATGGAAAAACGTCCATCCCTAGCATAGCGTGGAATAGGGATGTTTCAAAAATAAATGATGATGATGATTTGGTTGTGTGTGATCGGTATTATTCCATACAAATGATTTGTATCTCTTCTTAATTTTTAATAAATAATGCAATTATGCTAGGAGTATTTGGGCTGTTCAGCTGAATCTGAAGAGGAAGTCGACGTTATTGTCATTGACGATGCTCGCACGACTCAAGATGCTGTCAGGAACGACCCCACAAAAATTCTTGAAGAAAGTGGCGTGCAAATGGCTGAGACAAGCATGGAAAGTTCTTCTGCTACTGGTATGTCATGGTAGTCACTATTTCAAAGTTTAACATGTTTTTATAATCATGATATGGATTAAAACTATAAAAGTTTCAGGAAATTTTATGTTATTTATTATAATAACCCAAGATTTGAGGTTTTTATGTCAACTTTTTTTTTTATAAAGGTCTCGTTTATGATCCGATGATGCTGAAACATTTCTGTAGTTGCCAAAATAATTCTTTCCATCCTGAGAATCCAGACAGGCTAGTTGCAATCTGGAAACACTTCAAAGAAACCGGTTATATTGACAAGTGTCAGGTAGTTATGTGTTTCTTGTTGGTGTTATCACATGTGTTACATATTTCAGTGACCTTGACATCCAACATTTCATTCATAGATCAATTCTTTAATTGTTTATTAATTATTAAATTTTTTAATAAATTGCTCGATAAATATTTAAAATGTTTTATAGAATTAAAGTTGTATTTGATTTATTAAATTTTCTTATGCAGCTGATCAAATCAAGAAGGGCCATGAAGGAAGAACTACAATCCTGCCACAGAGAGGTCTACGTACACATGTATGCCAGTACTCAAAGTTACAGAGACCCTCTCGTCTTGGGTTGGTTTGAGTTGATTAGAGCCGTATACATGCCGATTGCTTGATCCGCAAGTGGAATACAAATCGAAGGTTTTGCGTTCCGGTGTTTGAATCGATGAAATGAGTGCCAGAG
Source organism: Erpobdella octoculata (assembly GCA_963978895.1). NCBI lineage: Eukaryota > Metazoa > Annelida > Clitellata > Hirudinida > Erpobdellidae > Erpobdella > Erpobdella octoculata. The sequence goes on along the minus strand of OZ022245.1, from coordinate 60,251 downwards.
CTCTGAGTTATTATAACAAGATTTGATGTATTCCGATTTCAAACGGATCGGTTTTCTGCAGAATTGTGCTCAATTGATAACTTTATCTTTCTTTTAAGGGATGTAATTTGATTAAAATTGGAATTAACTTAATTCAATTCAATTTATCAATTTATTTTGTTTAATTTGTTTAATTTAATTCAATTTATCAATTTATTTTATTTTATTTAATTTGGAATTTCTTTAATATAATTTGGAATTTATTTAATATAATTATTTATTTAATTAAATTATTTATTTTACTTAATTTGGAATTTCTTTAATTTAATTTAAATTGCAATTAATTTAATTTAAATCGCAATTAATTTAATTAAATTTGGAATTAATTTAATTTAATTATTTAATCAAAAGAGACATTTTCTGTCCGGTTCTGCCAACTACCTTGCGGTGGCATCGGAGTCGACTCTGACACAGTTTGGAACGAGCAGTACACTACCACAGCTGCTAGAATTGTCAGTACTTAATTTTTGTACGACTATTATGTCACAAAATAAATAAATACTTAATTAGAACAAGATTTCGTACATTTAGGCGGCAGGATCCGTCATAGAGCTGTCCCACAAAGTAGCTACAGGTGAGATAAAGAATGGATTTGCCATCGTCAGACCACCTGGTCATCATGCAGAAGACATGCAGGCAATGTGAGAAACTTTTTGTTTTACATATTTGATTTATTTTGTATTTAATTATTTATTTTGTTGTTTCATTTAGTGCTTTTTTGATCTTCCAAAATTCATTTTTTAATCAATAATAATTTATTTATTTGCTTCGCTTTATTCATCATATGTACAATAATTTATTTATTCTTAATTAGTTCATGTGATCTTCAAATTCTCATTCAATTTCCATTCTACGAATGTTTCCACTCACATTTTACTTTTTAACTGTCTGAAATAGTTCAGTCCAGTCTATCTTGCGTTACAGGGGCTTCTGCTACTTCAACTCAATCGCCATAGCAACTAAACAGCTGTTGGACAAGCTGCACATGCGTCGCGTCCTCATAGTCGACTGGGATGTTCACCACGGCAACGCGACCCAGCAGGCTTTTTATGCAGATCCGCGCGTCCTCTACGTCTCCCTCCACCGCTACGACAACGGGAACTTTTTTCCGGGCACGGGAGACCCGGGAGAATGCGGAATAGACATGGGGCAGGGGTTCAATGTTAACATAGGGTGGTGTGAAGTCCCCATGTCCGACGCTGAATACCTGGCTGCTTTCAGGTGATTTTTTTCTTAATTGAGCACCACAACTTTTTCTTTCGTCTTTTCTTTTTAAAATTTTCCAGGTTATTTTTTAATTTTTGACCGTTATTATATTTTCATCCGGTTATGTATTATAATACTTTTAAAATGAATCTTCTGTTAGGTCTGTTGTCATGCCGATTGCTGTAGAATTCAAGCCGGAGATCGTCATGGTTTCGGCAGGATTTGATGCTGCCAAAGGACACCCTGCTCCTCTGGGAGGCTACAATTTATCTCCGCAGTGTCAGTCGGAAATTTTTGACGTTTCAAATTATTTTTTGTATTATATCTGTATTGAATAAGAGTAATTTTATTAAATAGAAGCGAAATTGACGTAACTTATGCAAACATATTTCTATTAGTTTGAATTCAGTCAAATAATTATTTCTTCAGGTTTCGGCTTCATGACGAGAGAGCTTATGACTCTGGCCAATCAAAAAGTTGTTCTGGTTTTGGAGGGTGGCTACGAACTGGTACCCCTCGCTGACTCCGCCCTTTCCTGCTTGAAGGCACTTTTAAATGAAGCTGTGAGTTGGTTGTTTTATCAAAATTAATCTTTTTACAAGAGAATGTGTGGAGTTCAGGGTTTTTACACACCTGACCTAAGAAAATAATACAGTTTTATTTAATAAATTTTTCTTGAACTACTAGCGGGTTGCCCGGGGTTTTTAGAGGTTTTCCATCGTTTCTCTCTTGCTCCCGTTTCCTTCCGCTTGCTCTCGCTCCCATCGCTTTCCCGTTCCCACTTGCTCTCCAGTTCCTGGTTCCTTTCCCATCCCAGTCGCTTTCCTGCTTGCTCTCCCGTTCCCAGTCTCCCGGTCACTTTCCCTCTCCCGCTTGCTCTCCTGTTCCCAGTTGCTTGTCCATTCCCGCTCGCTCTTTTGCTCCCGGTCACTTTTTCGTTCCCGCTTACTTTCCCTTTCTTGCTTGCTTTCCTGTTCCCGCTTACTTTCCCTTTCTTGCTTGCTTTCCTGTTCCCGCTTACTTTCCCTTTCTTGCTTGCTTTCCTGTTCCCGCTTACTTTCCCTTTCTTGCTTGCTTTCCTGTTCCCGCTCGCTCTCCTGCTCATTTTGTGACCGATCTCAATTGTTTTTTCACCAAAACCTTCTGTTGACTCTCAAGGTTGTGTGAAAATTTCATTACAATCGGATGAATGGTGAAGCAATGCATAAAGGACAAACAGACACACAGACAGCCATTATATATATATATATATATATATATATATATATATATATATATATATATATATATATATTCAAGAAATTTGTTTGCATTTACCTGTAGTTGTTAGGTATAGATTTTGTTAGCAACATTTTGTTAGCAACATTTTGTATATGTACGTTGCAGTTTTGGCATAGTAACATCTCAACATGGCTGGTTGTAGTGTTTAACATTATTTTATGTGATGAATAAATAAATCAATCAATTTTTTGTCATAGTTGGAACCAATCGAAACGTCTGAACTTTGCCGACCTCCGTGCCGACAAGCCGTTGAGGCTCTCTTAACTGTTCTAAAAAATCAAGGTTAGCTGGTGTTTCTTTTATCGCATTTTGGATTTATTTATTTTTTTATTCTGCATAGCTTAAAAGCGAAAACTGTGAGATAAAGGGTGCTGTTTTGTGAAGTTTATCTCATCAACAATCAGTGTGTGGGAATCTCCAAATGTCTTAAACCAGAATCGCTAAATGTCTTAAACCAGAATGTACCGGATTTTATTATCCTCAAACTATTACTAATTCACTGTGTTCAAACCTATGTATGTCCTGAATAATGGTAATGAGTTGGGTACATTGACCAGTCAGCTAACCGTTTGTTAAATAGTTTTTGTCTACCGTCCAATTACCATTCGCATGATAAGTAAATAAAACTGAATTTGTAAAGCACCAAGACACGCGACTGAGGTGCCCTTGGACAACTTAAAAATGCACAGTTTATGCTACGAAAGCGGATTTGTAATAAAAAGTTTTAGTTTGGTTTTGAAAACAGCTGTAGATCCAGAGTTTCAAATGTCGGCTGGTAGCGCATTCCAGGCGCTCGATGATGCGTGCCGGAAAGACTTTACAGCAATAATGTTGTTGGCTTTCGTCTTCGCGAGTTCTGGGTTATGGATGAACGGAGCGATCTCCTAAAAGGAACCTAAAAGCACAACCTCAATTTTGGATGTGTTGAATTTGAGGTTTGGTGCAGGAACCAGTTTTCAATAGATCTGATGCATTCAGTAAGTCTCTTTATTCTCGACTCGGAGTCACTGTGAGAAAGTGACTGAAAAAGCTGCTTGTAGTAAGTATATTGATGATATGCTATGTTCTGTTCACCGATGTACTACACACAGAAGATATGTATGTGGTGAAGAGGAGAGGTCCCACCACAGAGCCCTGAGGAATACCAGTGGAGAGCAGAACAGATGAAGAACTGCAGTCATTCAGCTTGACAAACTGCTACCGACCTGACAAACATGACTCAAACTACGAGAGTTGGGTTCTTTTGTGCTTAGATGGAAAGCAACTTTTACGGAAAGAGAGATTACAGAGATTAGAGATTGCCGTCGACAGTATGTCGGAACAATGTTGTATAAAGATTTGATGAGGAAAAGTATCTATTGGGGAAGGTTTTGAATCAGCCTAGAATTTGCTAATTTTAAAAAGAGTCACCTCTTCAAAACTGGTTAAAAAGAGAAGAATCAATGTGATCATTAGCCTAGCTTCAAAGGTTCCAAGAGCAGCACGTTGGATTTACTCGATAAATTAAATGTTCTCGGTTTTATGGTTTTATGTATTTGATGCATTAATATATAGCTACAACTTGTGAGCAAATTTTTAACATTTTTTTTAATTATGATTATCCATTAACTTCCTTCTTACAGTTTCTTATTGGCCTTGTCTGAGGCAATATTCAGAGTCCATCGTTTTGTCCCATCTGGAATCTCAACAGAGGTGGAATCAGTCTAATCTTCCATTCTTTTAAATCTTTTTGTGTCTTTTTTGTTCACTCTTACTTTCTTTCTATCTAATCTAATCATCTCAAGATCATTCTTGCCTGCCAAGTAATTTTTTTTAATATATTTTATTTTTAAGTCGAAACTTATATGAATTAGAGTAACTCACATATTTTTATTATTAAATTATCTATCTTACATATTTTTATTATTAAATTATTGAATTGAGTTAATTTTTATTTCTTAGGTTTGTTGAGCAAACTTGGAACGTTTTTGTAGATAAAGATGCTAGCGTCGTTGAAGTGGCTAGTCATTCTCTTTTTCGTTGTCGCGGATTTGTACTATGTTGTTGTGGGACCTTTTGAACGACATTTTTCATATCAGCAACAAACACTTTAGTGCTACTTCATGAACGGGGGCCTGCATTTCAAAGCACATTAGTTCCTTAATTTTGTACGACTGCGACTAACAAAGCGACGGGTTGACGATGGTGGTATCGTTCGATACTGCAGACAATTACAACTAAATATTACAACTACAGCGGTTGTTGTAACCACAACTAATACAATTACTGTTTTTTAATGATTAATTACTACTATTCTGACGGTGCCACTGCAACGACAATTAAAATTCAACAAAGACAACTACCTGCTGCTGTCAACTAGAACTTTTGCACCTGTCTTCCCCTTGTCCATACACAGAACAACAACAACTACTACTAATATTACTTATACTTGTTTTACTACTGTTGTCAGGTGCTCTTGTTGTATGAGTTTGTATTTGTTGAGTTTTTGTTTAGTTTTATGTAATGAATTTATAAAGATATTTTGTAAAATAGTTGAATCTGAATGTAAAAAGAATCTATTCAAATTTTTCAATCTGATATTCAATTTGTTAATATCATGTTAAATATTGCTTTTTTAAATTTTTATTCACTCGGTCAATCACTCCAGTGAATTGACTTGTTTTGACCCATTGATTGATTGATTGGTTGTTTTGTAAGACTGATTGTTTTGTAAGACTGATTGTTTTGTAAGACTGATTGATTGTTTTGTAAGAATGATTGATTGGTTGGTTTATTATTTTCTGGAAATAACTGAGACCATCTGTTAATTTATTGTTAACTATAGTTTTTTTTTTAAACAATTTAATTGGTTTAAACTGCACAAATATCACCACCAGGGGGATGTGAAATCAGTTGTCATTCATATGTTAGTTTATTCACACAGTGTAGTTTCGGGGGCAAATTGACAGCTATTTTGTCTGTTTTTAATGTTTTTATTTATAAATTATAATTTCAATAACTTTAATGAATGTCATTCGAGATTTGGTGAACGGGCTGGTAGTGTTTGGTTGCAAATTTGAATTCGTTTAAATGGAGTTGAAACTCATGTAGTTCAACTTGGAATGAAACATGGTTTGGACTGTCAAACATCAAAGAAATTTTCTATGTTTTAAATTTGGTGGTTCTAAAATAGGAAATTTAATATTAACTAAGTCCTAACGGTTTGTTTAATTAATTTTACACCTGAAAAAGCTGGTGGTTAGGTAACTCGCATTAAATATTATATACAAATTTTAAAAGTTGTTTTTCTCGTTCAGTTATGAGCGCGTTTAATTTCAAACAATCCCACCTCGAAGGGGGCATTGCTTTTTGCATCATTTCAGTTCGAGATTTGCTGGTAAACTACAGTGGTGGTTCAATGTTGGAAACTGGCAACATTGTCGAATGTTTTAACTTTTTGTTAGTAAGAGTGTGGCCGCCCTATTGGAACATCCGACCCATCCCCAGTATATAGTACTAGTCACTATCTCTCGATTGCGTTTCTTGAAAAAAGTGGTTTAGCTTACATGTTACTTGAGAAATTGGTATTTGTCATCTGCAGTATCTTAAGGTCGCGTATTTATGTGAATAATAACTTATCCAGTTAATTTAGTTTATTATACAGAATTTGAATAAATATTGAACACATATAAGGTGGTTTTCTGGTTGTTATTTAAGTTGTGATATTTTCCTCTTCATTAGTTTTATATCGAGTTAATTGACGGTTACGCATCAGAATCTGTAAATGGTCTATCGACCGACTTAGTGATGATTAACTGCAAGATGCTCGGAAACTCCTTCAGCAACCATTTCATAAATAAAATAAGTAACATTCACCAAAATATAAAACAACGTTTGTCACCTCCTGCTCACTCACTTCCGTCATATGCAACCAGAGTCATTCCCTGTCACAACATGCATTCTCTCCAACCAATAACCCCATCTGAGGTAAAGGCAATCATTAAAAACTCATCAACAAAACTTCTCTTAACCCTTTCCCACATCCATCATCATATCTAACTTAATCAACCTTTCTTTTGAAGAAGGTCACTTTCCAAAGTCATTCAAAACAGCACAAGTCTTGCCACTCTTAAAAAAACCTCATCTCGATACCTCTGACCCTGGTAACTTTCGCCCCATTTCCAACCTTTCTACCATTTCTAAAATCATTGAACGTGCTGCTCTAAAGCAACTCCAACCGCATATTACTTCCAACCCCAATTACTCTCCTTTCCAATCAGCGTACCGACGCACCTTTTCCACTGAAACTGCCTTACTACAAATCTTTGATCATGTCTTCCACTCTTGCGGCTCAAAAGAAGCCACTATTATTGCTGGACTTGACCTGTCTTCGACACCATTGATCATTCCATCCTACTCCAACGACTGAAAGATGACTTCGGCATCAGATGCCTCCTGATAATGATAATGGACACCTCAAGTCTGAGCTTCTACTGATGCAAAGAAAATGTGAAAGATTAGAACAGAAAGAAAAAAGGCTGCAAGAAATTTGCGAGGGATGGGCAAATAAGCCCAAGAAATATTTTGAACCGTTTTTCAACAGCATCACTGAAGTTGTCGTTATTTAGTTGCTAGAGTCACAAAGACTTCAGCAGAGAAGAAAGTCAATAATGCATACGCAAGGAAAGCAATCAATGATTGACGGAGATGCAACAAGGTCCACTTTAAAGAATGACAAAGACCAATCAAGCAAAGCCTGTATTTTGCAGTAAAGCAAAAATGTATTTAAAGATATTCTTAGGCTAAACTTTTCTGTTTACCAGAATTACCATAGTTGTAAACATGTAATCAACTGAAATGAAGCACTTCAAGTTAAATGTTATTTTACTGCAGCTTTTAAAATATGAAATAAACTTTTTTTTAACTAAGTAAATTCTCGTTATCCGGTGGAGAATCGAAAAGCAAATAATTCTCTATCTCACTACGTGTGCCACCACCTGGCAGAGTCTAGAAAATCATGTGAAAAGTGTGATGTGTGTTTCATCACTAGTTTTTTAACGTACTGGTTCTCATATTTTCCAGCATTCACACACCAAAGAAGGCACAGAATGCGTACCAAGCTCCAGTTGGATTTCCAACGTTAATTTTTTTTTACCTAGAGTACATAATTTGGTAATTTGAACTTTACTTGACCTAGTGATGATTCAATGTGTATTGAAATCTTTTTTGAGTGTGTAGACAATTGTATATCTGAGTTCGAAGCTAGATTTATCGATAACTGCTGAGCAATAAATTGTGTATCAACGTTGGTTCAAAGTTTAGCTGTTTTCTGTGCCAAAATGCAATCAGCGAACTCGTGGAACTTTAACCTATTGGTGGTATTGATGCAATGTTGATTCCCTCACAGCTGTCTACATCAAAGTTGTTATTATTTATTACACAAAAATAAAACAAAAATCTACCAATCCTATTTTGGACATCTTTTTTTTACTAATCCTGTACTTGCCCCTACAATATGATTAAATTATTCATCTCCCTTATACCCAGTGGCGGATTCAGAAATTTTTGGTGGGGTGATGCACTTTAGAAATTTTTCACATTCTCTTCAAAAAAGCTAATTAACAGTCAGGGATTGTTGTAAGTATTTTTACAAATTTTTTTCAAAAACTTCCACTTTCTCCTCTCAAAAAAGCTACGGTCATTTTTCAGAAACTAGGTATTATACCAAAAAAATTTCAATTGATACTTTGGTGGGGGATGCATCTCCAAGCCGCAGGAGCAATCTAAACAACATTTGACATGCAGGTAGATTTCATTGATGAAAAATTTATAAAAATAAAAAAAAATCTGTTATTTATTTGAAATTTTATTGGCAAACAAGTAAAGGAAAAAACGAGTTTTTGGACACAAACTTTTATTTAAAATACACTCGATTTAGAAATACAAAAAATGTTCAAATTAAGTTGTTTTTTCAATTGAATCAGGTATTGTCATCCAACATAAAGCTATGCTGAAAGTTTCACCTTCCTAGCTAATCAAAAAGCTGGTTAAATTTTACTTGCAAGATTTGCGTACAGAGAAAGAAACACAAACACACACACAAACAGAGATTGTAACCTATATAAAAGTTTGTAAAAAAGAGAAAAAACTTAGCAACAAAATCTTGGGTAACCCTGTCAGTAAGCTATGTAATGGCGGAAAAATTTTGCTGAATTTACGTCCCTGCTGATTGGACAAATGTTGCCAAAAAGGTAAATAAAACTTTCACGTAGATTCTCCGAAGCTTGTAAAGAAAGACGTCTTTGAGTAAAAATAGCCATTTGCAAATATCTAACCCTGGAACTACCGGATTTCTTTCGATAAACTTCACACCGCTGGAGTCGAAAATGACCCCATGTTTACCTATATAGCACAAAACACCACTTTTTCTGAAAATAATTAATTCCTGACGTCAAACACAGTGATATAACAATAAAAGAGGTCACTATGTAGTAAAACAAAAGACATTTTGATGCACATGTGCTGCATGACATATTAACATGAACTCTGCTTATCGCAACTCCTCTTTGTAATCACCCGACGTTGGCTTTTTTGTTTTCAACACGTGGACAGCTTGAACGGGAACCTTTTTTTTGAAGGAACAGCCACATCTAAATCTGTATCAACAACCCCGTAAGTAGCATTGTAATCTAAAACCATATTTGGCTTATTTTTTTTTTGGGGTTTGCTTGATGTACGTTAACTTTATGGTGCATACTACTTATAAGGATCACCAATTTATCTTTTCTGGACAGTAAGAAACCAATTTTGCATCTTTCCGGAATGCATGTTTCAAATTTAGAAACTTTCTCTCTTGTGTTCAAACAAACTGAGGAAGCCCTGCGACAGTTAGATCCGGTTCCCATTTGAGCTGTCCACGTGAGCTTCACGGAACTCATGAAGCTGTCAGCCAGAATTTGACAAACTTTGTGAAGTTTTCAATGAATGTAATAAAGATTGTATAAAGTGTATATGTTGACATAAATATAACATTTATAATTTCATTATTTTATAATTTTTTAAATTGAAAGTTTATGTATTTCTTTGGTGGCGCTAACCTTCTATCCGTTTCATTATCGTTTCCTGTTGTTTGGCTCGTGTCCGTCCGTTGTCGAAAGTTTTGTTGCTAATCTGCTCATTGCGTTATGTAATGCTCAGAAACTATCTTTTCGATGATAATACAAGGAATCAAAAAGGTATGTCTGTTATTTTATCGAATTTTCATCGTACATTTTTAAAATATTAAACGAGCGAGACAGACGTTCCTGATAAAATCCATATCGTCTGCTTTTTTTGTAGTAATATTTTTTTGTAGTGACCGTCTTATTTCTTGAAAACTGTTGAGAAGACGAAAAGAAGCTTATTTAAAAGTTTCGATGTTTGTTTATTTTAACGTAACTTATTTATTCGTGTTGGTCTTTCAAATAAATTATTCCATTAAATAAAGTTAATACAGAGAAACAGGACCGAAAAATATTATGACTACATAATATATACAATACTTGCGGGGTACCCGGCGTTGCCCATGGATTTTGAGAAGTTTTTCCATCGTTTTTCTCTCGCTCCCGTTTCCTTCCCCGCTTGCTTTCCTGCTCAAGGTCGCTTTCCCGTTCCCGCTTTCTCTCCCGTTCCCGCTTTCTCTCCTGTTCCCGGTCGTTTTCCCGTTCCTGGTCGCTGTCCCGCTCCCTCTTGCCCTCCTGTTCTCTGTCACTTTTTCGTTCCCGGTCGCCTTCCCAGTTCCCGTTTCCGCTCGCTCTCCCGCTCATTTTGTGACTGATCTCATTTTTTACGAAAACCTTTTTTCTATTGACTCTTAAGGTTGTGTGAAAATTTCATTACGATCGGATGAATGATGTAGCAATGCATAAAGAACACACAAACAGAAAGTAATTTATATATATATATATATATATATATATATATATATATATATATATATATATATATATATATATATATATATATATATATATATATATATATATATATATATATATATATATATATATGTGGTTTGGATATAATTTTACTAACTTATGAGAATGAATAAAACAAAACATTGCATGGAAATGACAAATAAGGTATTTAATATGAGAAAATCTTTAGAGACTATGAATAAAAAAGATTTAAAGCAGGTTTTTTAATTTAATTTAAAATTGACTGGAATTAATTTTTCAAGACTCTTGTTGGTGCAGAACTGAAAAGTACAAATACAAAGTTGTAAAATTACTTAATAAAAATTTCTAAATAAAGCCATAGAGCTTGAAAAATACAAAAAACTGGTTCAGTACAAACCAGAAATTCCTTTTTTGAACTTAATTAAAAGCCTTTAGGTAAAATATATATCAATTTTCAAAATAATTCTTTTAATCTTTTCTTTTTTATTTCTGTTGATTTCATTTTTGCTGCTTAATTTTTTGTATCAAAGTTTTTATTTATTATTTGATTGTGAATTTAATCAGGATTTACCTTGTGTAAGTTTATCGAAAATCACAAAAATTAATCATTTTCTAAAGTGTGAAAGATTAAAAACTGAATTGGGCTTTTAAAATTGTTTTTTTTTTTATCTGAAACACAAAAATAATACCTAACAAAAAAAGACATGGTCAAATTTAAAGGGAAAAGCTTCAAAAAACTAAAATTTATTTTTTTTATTTAAAGGGGTCACCAGTGTTAATTATTCATGAAAATGAATGAATTTAGAAACTAGTAAACATTAAAAATATCATAAAACTACCAGTTAATTTTAAATTAATATTTTTATATAAAATTATCAAATATTCATTTGATAAAGGAAAATGTCACTTTTGAGCAAATTTAAAGCTTAGAAAATGTTGTGGTGTAAGAAGGTGATCTGTTGTGATCAGTCGGGCCCTGCAAAAACTAAATCTTTCTAATTTTTCAAAATGAAGAGTTATTAAAATAAAATTTTGTCTTTTTAAAAATATATTTTTCCATACTTTCTTCTTTTAAATATCTGTTTTTATTTTTTTTATTAGCCTACTGATTTGTAATTTGAATAGTTAACTCCAGTATTTGAAAAGTCTGAAAATTAGTAAAATCTAGCTTAAATGCTTGTTTATTGTTTATTTTTTGTGCAAATTGTTTTTTCATTAAACTTTTTTTTTTTATTTTAGTGAAAAATAATTTGAAAAGATTGAATATGTGATTCAATACACTGCCTATGAAACAGTTCTTTGATAATAAAACATCATGTGGGAAAGACGAGAATGTTCACAAGGGTTGGTTATTTTATTTTTGATGTTTATTTTTTCTGTATTAAGATTTTTGCTTTGTTTTACTAACAAAACCATACATTTCATTTTACTCCATTCATATATTTATTTTCATGGATTTAAATACTATATGTGTGAAGCTAGTTTTGGCCTAATGACAGAAAACAGAATCTCAATTTTCCTGTTCATGCCATTGACTAATTATTTCTTTGTGAGAAATTTAACAAACAATTCTGTAAACAAATTGAGTAAGAAGTATACTATAAGAAATAGTTTCAGAAATTTATGTTTTCAAAAAAAGATCTAGTGTGGCATAACTTATATTTTTAACATTACTTTTCAATAAAGCACAGTTTTTTAGAATTACAATGCAAAAGTTGCTTAGTTAGCAATTACTCCCTTATCTTCATTTAATAATTTTTATTACAGTTGTAATCATTAAAAAGCATCAAATTTTAGTGAAACAATTAACAATGAAATGTTTTTTAATGGCGTTTATAAAACCTGATCCATTTTTTTCAATACATTTATTAGTAATTAGTAATTATCTTCGTAAATTTAACTTTTTAAGTTGTTACACATCATTTATACTCATTCAAATCTGCTCCAGAAACATACACAACAACATGATTATATTTTGTATCAATTAACTTATGTTAGAGTTAATTTTGCTCTTATCAAATAAATGCTTTTTCACTCATGGGTATTCCATTGTTATAATTTGTTATTATATCCCAATTAATTTTCTTGTTTTCCTTTTATTTTTCTGTTTGTTTTATTTCCAAATGTTTAATCTGTTCACCACATGAACATACAAGTTTGATATTGAGGCACCCTTTAACAACATTATTTAAAGATTTAACATATGTTCATGTATGCACACAAATCTGAAGTAATGGGTTGATTTTAGAATAACAATTTGGTGTGAGTGAAGGTCGTAACCCGTTACGGGTTTTTAAATGCTTTTATTTAATTTAATTAATCAAGTTGTTTATGTTTAAGTCGTCAGAGGTCCATAATAATTCAACAGTAAGGATGTTTATTTATAAGTCGCCAGAGGTCCAAAATAATTAACGGTTGTTTTAGATTCAAAAATTTTAGTTCGTTGACTCAGATAAAGAGGCAAATAAAAGCATTAAAAAAAATTATTTTTTATCTTTACTTGTTTTCAAGCAGCTTTTAAGACAATACATCTTTTTATTCCAGTCGAAATTGTTGGTTTGCTTGACGCTATATCTCATAAACGGAGCGTCCTAGAGCAAAAAGAACCACATTTTTGTGATATTAATTTAAAGTATCGAAAAAGTTGTAATTAATTCTGTTTTAAAATCATTGAAATACCTAACTAAACAACCAATTGTGGCAAATTATTAGCATCAATATGCTTACTTAAATATTTTAATTTATTTTAAAATTGTTTTGAGTACTTTAGTAATTTAATTATCAAAAATTATTTACTTCAAAGTTTATTTTGTATATTTTCCGTTGTGACGCACATTTCTGATCGTGTTATCTAATATCTATGCTGCATTGGCGATAAGTGTTGTAAATAAACAACGGCGGCCGTGGCTGGTTCTTGGCTTGGTAGAGTTTGTTTTTGTAAGCTCCGTTTAAGATTACTGTTTCTTATATTTGTATTTATTTTTTGTAATAAAATAATTAATATTAAACGGAAAGTTGATAATACGTCGGAGTTCAATGTTGGCTATCTGGGTATTCTAGCTAATCTAGCTCTAGCTCTAGCTAGCTAGTCTAGGCTAGACTTAACTAGAGACTAGAGTCTAGCTCTAGCTTTATTTAGCTTTATTTAGCTTTTTAGATCTTTTATATTAACTTCACCTTGTTTACTTGCTTGCTTGAGCCGTGCGTTGATACCATATTAACGCACACAAGAAACCGTTTTCCCGTTCGGCCTGCCATAGGCATTATCCAATCGAGTTGAAATTTGGTAGGCTTATTTATCACTGCGGACTTTACATTCTATTAAATTTTAAAATTAATTGGAAGAAATGTAAGTGATTTATAAAATCAATAAAACCTATAGAAAAATTAACATTTATGTAGAAAAACAAACCACAATTTTTGGTTTCTTTAAAGTTTAAAGAAAGCTATATTTAATTTTTAAAATTTATAATAAAATATTTATTCAGTCCATATTGATTTGAAAATAGCTTTTATTTTCAATCCTCACGATCGAGTTGAAATTAGGGGGGTTTATTTCTTGCTGCAGACTGATTGGACCATAGATATATATAGATACGCCCTGCACACATTTTTTCATAGGCCGGCCGGGCTACCCCAGCATAGTATATAACAATTCATAAATTTCGAAGTAGAAAATGTGTTTAAAAAATTTAAACTAATTAAAAAATTTGAAACAAAATATAATTGTGAATATAAACAATTTTAAAACAATTTTTTTTAAAGTTTGCATAAAAAAAGATGTTTGCCGACTGAGCAAATGCTCAACCAATCGTGCGCCCTTTCACAGCTCGTTATGTTGCCGCTTAGTATAATTTTCGTAACCTCTTAAAGAGAATTCTCGTTATTTTTGATGTTGAATAAGCTATAGAAAGAGTCAAACAAACGGAAGAAAAAAGTATGCCAGACAGTAGTAGGACTACCATGTTATTTTTATTATTAGTAGTAGTACATCTGCCCAGCCAACAGCAGACTAGTAGTGAACAACAGGTAGTGAATTTAATTTACAAGGTAAGCTTTTAGATTCTAAATATTACATATAAGAGTAGAAAAGTTTATTATGTTAATTAAAATTTAATTTCATGCATGAGTTATATGAATACATTTTTTTATGTGTTCACTTGACTTATTTATACCAACATTATCCATTATTATCCATACAATAAATAACTCCTGACATAAGTTTCACAGTCAGTTATAGTAGAAGTTTTATACTGAGTTTTAGTCACTATAACGGAATGTTTTATCATTGCATCAAACAGCTGCAAGTTCAGCACCAGTAAAAGTAATAAATTTGTACTATTTTATATATATTGATATAAATTAATCTCACTATCAATTTGTGAATTGATTCACTTCTATAGATATATATTATCTTTCAGATATGATGTTACAGTGTTCCATTGTCTAGAAATATGGCAGCTCAGCAATTATCAGGAAAAGGGAACTATAGTAAAATAAAAGTCAATGTTATGAGTTGTTTCAGTAATAAGTGAATTTTTTCCAGAGACAAATTCAAGTCACTAACCATAGATGACTTCTAGAAATGAAATCTTTATTTTTCATTTAATTTTGTTTTTGTCATTAGTTTGGCTTTGAAATGTTTAATAAATATCTACAACATTGCGCTTTTGACTCAGAATCTGAGAATCTAGAGCTATTTGCAGAAAGGCCCATATTTCTCAAGAATGATTATGAATAAATATGATGATCTAAATTAACAACACACTGTACCCAAACCTAAGTACTTTATTCTATTTCATGAAATACCACTAAAACCTCTTGTTTTTTTTCACTATTATTAACATTTAATAACCAACAAATAATTTTACATGTTCACTCGATTTTAATCTACAATTGTTTAATCCTAATTTTGATATTATCAATGCTGCTCTACATTTTCAGAAATTACATTTAAAATTTTGTGGGTGGAGCTAAAGGGCTAGTGGATGAAGCTTGCATATTTGATTTGTCAATGAGCCCCTTAAACGGGATTACCCATTCCATCTATAACAATGTTGCAACTGTATCATACCAGTAGGAAAAAAATGTTAAAGAGAGCATGTGTAAAAAAATTTAAAGCCATGAACCGACTAATCATCAAAATTCCAAAGATGCAGTTTTTCTAATCATGTTGCTTCTCATATTAATCCTGAATTTGCTCCAGAAAAAGACAAACTTTAAAGTTCTACTTTCAAACTAAAAGTTCTACTTCTAAATAATGTTTTTCATAGTATGAGAATGTCAATTTTCACTATAAAAATGACTTTTAATAGTAGCTGCTATTATATGTAAAAATATTGTCAGGAGTAATATTTTTTGAGCAGTGAAATTGGTAAGTTAGCTAAATTAAATTTAACTAGACTAAACCACCCATAAAACTCATTTTCTTCGAAATAAAAATAAAATTCCTTATTTGTGTGTTTAAATAAGAAAAATCATTCATAAATACAGACTAATGCAATAAAACGAAATTAGGGAGAAAACTATCGTAAGTCGTATACATATTATCGTCATCCCTGTTTATTTATTGTGCAGTTTTAGGTCTCGGCTGGGGTAGGCTCAGCGGCCGCGTGTTGAAGGGGAACGTTAGCACAGCAAGGCGTATCTATATATATCTATGGATTGGACAATATTATATTATAGTACAAAATTATGTATTATAGAATAAAATCAATTAAAACTTTATTTTTTTAAAGTTACAAATTTTATGTAAAGAAATGAACCTTAAATTTTTAAATCTAAATATGCGACATTTAATAATCAAATTCCATATTGATTCCAAAGTTTTTTGAATTTTCAATCCTCACATACTTCACATATTAGGTACTTAGAAGACTATGGTCAATGTTTTCATATTTTATAGACTTTACTAACATCAAAAATTATTTTGCAAAAAATTTGTAGTCGCCGAATTACAAAATTATAAAGGATTTTTAAGAACTTATATAACTTATACAATATTTTTTCAACACAAATTTTGATTTCAAATACACTCGATTTAGAAATACGAAAGATGTTCAAATTAAGTTTTTTTTCAATTGAATCATGTATTGTCATCCAATATAAAACTATGCTGAAAGTTTCAGCTTCCTAGCTAGTCAAAAAGCTGGTTAAATTTTACTTGCAAGATTTGTGTACAGAGAAAGCCACACACACACAAACAGAGATTGTAACCTAAATAAAAGTTTGTAAAAATGTTAATTTCTATAAAAATTGGTCCAGGCTGCAAAACTAGGAGATTGGCTAATTTTTTTGTTTTTTCCGATTATATCTCTTAAATGTTTCTATGACTGACAGTTTGTAAACTAGTATCATCCCACACTTTTATATTTCATCAAACTGTTTAAGAGATATAATCAGATAACACAAGAAAAAAATTATTTCTTCTTTTTTAGGTCATTTAGTAGTAAAAGTGTAATATTAAAATTTTTTAAAATATATTTTTATTTGTTAGATAGTATGGCCTGTTGCATAGTGATGTACAGATTTGGTTTGATTGATGTGTGATTAAAGTCCCACGTCACTCTAATGGAGTGGGGTTGATAAAAATGTATGTCCCACGCCACTCTAATGGGGTGGGGGGTACCTTGATTCAGAGTGGAATTCATTTTTTAGTCCCTCCGCTAAATGTTTATTTAATTTGGTTTTATTCATTTAACAAATTTTAAATTGTATTTTTCGAATGTGAATTTTGGATTTCTTTTCTAGGAGACTAAAAGCTCGACAAGCTTAAAGAACAGAATGCAGTTAGATGCACATGTCAATATACACCTACCAGACAGTTATGGCTGCTTTGGTGATCACAGATTCTAAATTTTTATTCATTGGTAGATTTTTTTAATTTTGACTGAGTTTTTATTGTTATTTTCATTCATTCATTTATTTATATCGTAAAAAACTCTTTTATTTTATGTTTATAATTTAGGATTGAGAGTTTAATAATTTTGTTAGTTTGTTTTCAACTAATAAATAAACATCCAATCATCATCATTATCACAACATCATTGTTGAATCTGAATGGTGTTTCTAAATAAGAACTTTTTCTGCTAAAAATTCCCTAGTATTATTTAAACATTTTTATCTGTAAAGATTTTAGAATGCCTGGTTGGAGTATTTGATATTATTTTATGTGATAAATAATAAATTTTTTGTCTTAGTTGGAACCAATCAAAATGTCTGAAATTTGAGGACCTCTGTGCTGACAAGCTGTTGGGACTCTCTTAACTGTTCTCAAAAATCAAGGTTACCTGGTGTTTCCTTGATTGCATTTTTGGATTTATTTATTTGTTTTTCTGCATAGCTTAAAAGCAAAAACCATGAGATAAGGGTGCTGTTTTGTGAAGTTTATCTCATCAACAATCAGAGACGGGTTGTGTGTGAATATGCAATCGCTAATTGTCTTAAACCAGAATGTACTGGATTTTATTATCCTCAATCCTGAAACTATTAAAAATTCACTAAGCCATGCTGTGTTCAAATCTATGTTCTGATTAATGGTAATGAGTTGGGTATATTGGCCAGTCAGCTAACCGTTTGTTGAACAGTTTGTCTACCGTCCAGTTACCGCTTGGTTTCATTTGACCACTTTGGTAACTTCAGTTGGCTACTTGTCTAACTTTGTGTAATTAATTTATAATGAAAATTTTGTGGCCCCACTAATAAGTAAATAAAACTGAATTTTTAAAGCGCCAAGGCATGCGTCTGAGGTGCCCTTGGACAACATAAAAATGCTCAGATTATGTGTCGAAAGCGGATTTGTAATAAAAAGTTTTAGTTTAGCTTTGAAAACAGCTGTGGATTCAAAGTTTCGTATGTCGTCTGGCTGGGCACTGCAAACTACTGGAAGCCAGTGAAGTATGGAGAGGCGAAATGACAACGATGATGACGGATGAAGATGCTGATAAAGATGATGATGATGACGATTCCAAGGGATATTCTCCTTAGACAACTCTGGCAACCCTGTTCATCATCCGCTGGAGTTATTTCAACTGAGTCTGAGGAATGCCAAGAAGCAGGGAGTTGCAGTAGTCAAGCCTTGATAGGATCAGACAACAAACCAACTAGTTAGTGTTTTCTCTTAATATAAACTTTTGGGTGTTGGCAATTGCTCTTATCGGATGATGGCAGGAAAGAAAGAACTGATTAGATATGGTTTGCGAAAGTGAGACGATTATCAATCAAGTCACGGAGGGTTTTAGAGTTGGAAAGAAAGGAATTGAGTGGTCTCCAACAGTAAGGGATAAGTTAGAAAGAGAGCCTTAAGAGAGTGACTTGAACCTAAAAGAAAAACTTCAGTTTTGGATGTGTTAAATTGGATCTGATGCAGTCAGTAAGTCTCTTAATTCCGGACTCGGAGTCACTGTGAGAAAGTGACTCAAAAAGCTGCTTGTAGTCAGCATATTGATGATATGCTATGTTCTGCTCACCGATGTACTACATACAGAAGATATGTATGTGGTGAAGAGGAGAGGTCCCACCACAGAGCCCTGAGGAACACCAGTGGAGAGCAGAACAGATGAAGAACTGCAGTCATTCAGCTTGACAAACTGCGACCGACCTGACAAACATGACTACGAGAGTTGGGTTCTTCTGGTCTTGGATGAAAAGCAACCTTTACAGAACGAGGGATTACAGAGATTAGAGATTGCCGTCAACAGTATGCGGAACAATGTATAAAGATTTGATGAGAAAAAAGGTCTATTGGAGAAAGTTTTGAATCAGATAGAAGTTTTCTAATTTCAAGAGTCACCTCTTCAAAACTGGTTAAAAAAAGAAGAATCAATGTGATCATTAGCCTAGCTTCAAAGGTTCCCAGGAGCAGCACATTGGAATTACTCGACAAATTAAATGTTCTTGGTTTTATGTGTGTTTGACACATTATTATATACTACAACTTGTGAGTGAATTAAAAAATTTTTTTTTAAATTATGATTATACATTAACTTCCTTCTTACAGTTTTTTATTGGCCTTGTCTGAGGCAATATTCAGAGTCCATCGTTTTGTCCCATCTGGAATCTCAACAGAGGTGGAATCAGCTTAATCTTCCATTCTTTTATTTTTTTTTCTTTTTGTGCTTTTTTTGTTCACTCTTACTTTATTTTTATCTAATCTAATCATTTCAAGATTATTCTTGCCTGCCAAGTAATTTTTTTAATATATTTTATTTTTAAGTCAAAACTTTTATGAATTAGGGTAACTCACATATTTTTATTATTTAATTCATATTTTTATTATTAAATTAGTTAACTCACATATTTTTATTATTACATGATTAAATTAAGTTAATTTTTATTTCTTAGGTTTGTTGAGCAAATTTTATAACGTTTTTGTAGCATTCTTGAAGTGACTAGTCGTTCTCTTTTTCGTTGTGGATTTGTAAGATGTTGTTTTGTTTGAACAACATTTTGCATATCAGCAACAAACACTTTAGTGGTATTTCATGAACGTGGGCCTGCATTTCAAAGCACATTAGTTCCTTAATTTTGTACGACTGCGACTAACAAAGCGATGGGTTGACGATGGTGGTATCGTTCGGTACTGCAGCCAATTACAACTAAATATTACAACTACAGGTGGTGGTTGTTGTAACCACAACTAATAAGATTACTGTTTTTTAATGATTAATTACTACTATTCTGACGGTGCCACTGCCACTGCAACGACAATTAAAATGCAACAACGACAACTACAAGCTTCTGTCAAGTGAAACATTTGCACTCGTTTTTCCCTTGTAGATACACACAACAACAACTACTACTACTACTATTATTACTTATACTTGTTTCACTACTGTTGTCAGGTTTTCTTGTTGTATGAGTTTGTATTTGTTGAGTTTTTGTTTAGTTTTATGTAATGAATTTATAAAGATATTTTGTAAAATAGTTGAATCTGAATGTAAAATAAATATATTCAAATTTTCCAATTTGATATTCAATTTGTTAATATCATGTTAAATATTGCTTTTTTTATTAGCCAATCAATCACTTGACTTTAATCCATTGATTGATTGACTTACTGATTGATTGACTGAATGACTGATTGATTGTTTTGTAAGACTGATTGGCTGGTTGATTATTTTCTGCAAATAACCAAGACCATCTGGTAATTTATTCTTAACTATAGTTTTTTTTAAATTTAATTGGTTTAAAATGACAAATATCACCACCAGGGAGATGTGAAGTCAGTTGTCATTCATATGTTAGTTTATTCACACAGTGCAGTTTCGGGGGCAGATTGACAACTTTTTTTTTCAAAACCTTATTTTATATAAATTATAATTTCAATAACTTTAATGAATGTCATTCGAGATTTGGTGAACAGGCAGGTAGTGTTTGGTTGCATATTTGAATTTGTTTAAATGGAGTTGAAACTCAAGTATGGAACGACACATGGTTTGGACTGTCAAACATTAAAGGAGTTTTTTATGTTTTTAATTTGGTGGTGCTAAAATAGGAAGTTAACTCAATCCAAACGGTTTGTTTGAATAATTTTACTCCTGAAAAAGCTGGCAGTGTACATCACTAAATATTTATATTTAAATATTTTATACAAATTTTCAAAGTTGTTTTTCTGACTCGGTTATGCGTGCATTTAATTTCAAACAAGCCAACTGCAAACGGGTTTTGCTTTTTGCATCATTTCAGTTCGAGACAGTGGTGGTTCAACGTTGGAAACTAGCAACATTGTCGAATGTTTTAAATTTTTGTTGGTAGAAGTGTGGCCGCCCTATTGGAACTTCCGACCCATCCCCAGCATATAGTACTAACATAACATAGCATAACATAACGTTTATTTTAAAGTGAATCAGAACAATTAATAATAATCGTGTGTGAGATCCACCATCAAACATTTAAAAACCATATTTACATAATTTAATTTTAAATTCTTCAACAGTTTCAGCATTCACAACTTCATTCTCCAATTTATTCCGTTCATTCGTCACTCTTGCACTGAAGAATTTTTGTTACATTGAACTCTCCCTTTTCTTATATAGCTTAAAGTTGTGCCCTCTGGTACTTTTGTATCTCAATCTCTCAAAAAATCTTTCCGGATTTAGGTCAACCAATCCGTTCAATAGTTTGTATGTCTCAATTAAGTCTCCTCTAGTCCTCCCCTTTTCAAGTGTGGTCAGATTACATCTACTCAAACGTTCATAGTTCAGTCCTTTTAACTCAGCAATCATCTTTGTAGCTCGTCTTTGCACTTTTTCAATTATGTAGATATCTTTTTTAAGACAAGGGCTCCATGCCTGCACACAGTATTCTAAGTGTGGCCTAACTAGAGATTTATACAATCTTAAAACTGTATCTTTATCTCTGCTGACTATGGTTCTTTTGATCATGCCCAAAATTCTGTTTCCCTTCTTTGCAACCTCTGCACATTGTCTAGACTGTTTAGCATCTTCATTTACTAATACGCCAAGATCTTTTTCTTCTTTCGTTTCTTTTAGTTGTATCCCTTCTCACTCGTATTTATATCTTGGATTTCTTCTACCCAAGTGCATAACAGGGCACTTGTCAACATTGAACCGCATCTGCCATTCCTGCGACCATTTGAATAATTGCACAAGATCGTTTCTCAGCACTTCGACATCGTCACTATTGCACACTGTTTTGCATAATTTAATGTCGTCAGCAAATTTTGATATTTTAGCTGCTATTCCTTCATCAAGGTCATTTATATAGACAACAAAAAGAAGTGGTCCAAGCACAGAACCTTGAGGCACTCCACTGGTTATTTTCATCCATTTCGAGAAACTTCCTCTCACTTCCACTTTTTGTCTTCTATCCAGCAACCAGCAATCTATCCACCTTAACAGATTACCACCTATACCAACTGCTTTCAACTTTGAAGACAACCTTTGATGAGGAACCGTGTCGAAGGCCTTGGCAAAATCTAAATAAATCACATCCACCGACTGACATGCATCCATACCTCCATAAACCTCAAAAAAATCCAACAAATTTGACAAACACGATCTTCACAAATCCATGCTGACTATCTTTAATTAATTTATATTTCTCCAGATGAATCACAATTTCATTTTTGATCATTTTTTCCATAATTTTGCAAGCAATACTGGTAAGACTAACTGGTCTGTAATTGCATGCTTCGCTTCTGTTGCCTTTTTTGAACAGTGGCACCACAACAGCATCCCTCCAGTCCTGCGAGACCTCCCCAGTTTGCATTGACCTATTCATCAATTCTGCCAGCACATCTCCGATCTCATTTCTGACCTCAAGCAAGAACTTTGGGTGCAGCTCATCCATCCCAGGGCTTTTATCAGTTTTCAATTTTCTTAGCATTTCAACAACTTTCATTTTTGTAAAAACAACTTCAGTTATTAATTCGTCTGTATCACTTTGAAACAAATCTTTAGCCTTAGGGATATTTTGGATATCTTCTTTAGTAAAAACAGATCCAAAGTAGTTATTTAGAATGTCTGCTGTTTCTTCATCGTTCGTTATTACCTGCCCTTTGTCATCTTTTAATGGACCTACTTTGTCTTTTTTCTTCTATCTACTTCTCACATATTTGTTAAAACTTTTGCAATCCATTTTTATATTCTTTGCCAGTTTCTGTTCATACTCCAATATGGCCATTTTAATTGTTTTTTTTCACTTCATTACTTTTCTTTTTGTATTTTTCTTTTAATTCCTTTATTTTTTCTGTGTTTGAATTATCCCTTCCAATAGTATAATTTAGATCTCGATATTTTTTCCCTACTTTACATTTTGCTCTTTGCTTTTTAATTATCAGTCTCGTCATCCATGGATTTTTATTATTCCAGTTTTTCTGAATTGGAACCTGTCCCTCAATGACTTCTTGCATGCTTTGAATAAACACTTTCCAGCTACGTTCTACATTCAATCCAGTTATTTTGCTAATTAAATTTTTATTTATGATACATTTTCTTATGTTATCATAATCAGCCTTGAAGTAGTTGTATCTAACATCTTTTGATGTTTGCTTAATATCACTTATTGTCAAATCCCATCTGATAGTCTGGTGGTCACTTGTACCAAAACATTCACCCACTATTATATTTTCCTATATTTTCTTCAGAAGTTAATAATAAGTCAAGAGTATTTCTTCCTCTTGTTGGTACTCTGATCAGCTGTGTCAACAATTCATCATTAATGAAGTGTAGAAATTGCTCGTCTTTGTGTGTCTGACCCTCAAGAGTATCCCAATTAACGTGGTAATTAAAATCTCCTATAATGATCACTGGCTTTTCATTTGCCTTGGAAATCAATTCACACAATCCCTTGTCTGCATCTTCATTAGAACTCGGAGTTCTGTAGCAAACCCCAATTATTAATTTATATGTTTTCGGCTTCAATTCACACCACACGCTTTCTTTGCACTGCATTCAAATCATTTTTCACATACAACAGTACACCCCCAGCACCATGGCCAGTATTCTTTTGATTTTCTCTGTCTTTTCTAAACATATCATAGCCTACTGACTTTAGTTCATCATCACTGATTTTATTGTTTGTCCAGGTTTCAGCCAATAGTATCTGGGTTTTCATTTTTCACATATATTTCCAATTTCCAATTCAGCCATTTTTATCCTATTAGCCAGACTTCTTACATTAGCATAAAAACATTTACATATTTTTTTGCCTTACTAGTCACCATCTCTAAATTGCGTTTCTTGAACAAATTGGTTTAGCTTACATAATAACTTATCCAGTTAATAAGTTTATTATACAGAATTAAAATAAATATTGAACACAAGGTAAGGTGGTTTTATGATTGTTATTTAAGTTGTGATATTTTCCTCTGCATTAGTTTTTTATGGGGTTAATTGAGAGGTACATATTGAAATCTGTAAATAGACATAGCCGACTTAGCGATAATTAATGCTTGAAATAGAATTTATCTATCAGAGTTATACTGGTGTCATACTAATAACGTAATAGTATGCTGTAATCAAGTACGGTCTTAATCATAATTTCAACAGCAATCAATAACGAAACAAGTTAAGGAAAAATGGGGTTTTCAACACAAACTTTTATTTCAAATGCACTCTATTTAGAAATACGAAAAATGTTCAAATTAGGTTTTTTTAATCATGTATTGTCATCCAAAATAAAGCTATGCTGAAAGTTTCAGCTTCCTAGCTAGTCAAAAAGCTAGTAAAATTGTACTTGCAAGATTTGCGTACAGAGAAAGCCACAAACAGAGATTGTGAGCTAAATAAAAGTTTTAAAATCAAGTCAGTTTTGCTCCACGACGCACCGTTTAGGCGCTAGAACGAAAAAGAGTCGATGATTTGGGTGATCACAGAATAAGGTCCTTTTTGCTCTAGGACGAACCGTTTAGCCGCTAGAGCGATTTTAAGTTTTAGATAAAAATATAAAAAAAATTAAAATTATTTTGAACTTGTATTCTTATAGAACTCGATGCGCTGATCACGAAAATCAAGTCAGTTTTGCTCTACGACGCACCGTTTAGGCGCTAGAACGGAAAAAAGAGTTGATGATTTGAGTGATCACAGAATAAGGTCCTTTTTGCTCTAGGACGAACCGTTTAGCCGCTAGAGCGATTTTAAGTTTTAGATAAAAATTTAAAAAAATAAAAATTATTTTGAACTTGTATTCTTATAGAACTCGATGGGCTGATCACGAAAATCAAGTCAGTTTTGCTCTACGACGCACCGTTTAGGCGCTAGAGCGAAAAAAAGAGTTGATGATTTGAGTGATCACAGAATAAGGTCCTTTTTGCTCTAGGACGAACCGTTTAGCCGCTAGAGCGATTTTAAGTTTAAGATGAAAATTTAAAAAAATTAAAATTATTTTGAACTTGTATTTTTATAGAACTCGATGGGCTGATCACGAAAATCAAGTCAGTTTTGCTCTACGACGCACCGTTTAGGCGCTAGAACGAAAAAAAGAGTTGATGATTTGAGTGATCACAGAATAAGGTCCTTTTTGCTCTAGGACGAACCGTTTAGCCGCTAGAGCGATTTTAAGTTTTAGATGAAAATTAAAAAAATTTTTACTTGTATACTTATAGAACTCGATGGGCTGATCACGAAAATCAAGTCAGTTTTGCTCTACGACGCACCGTTTAGGCGCTAGAACGGAAAAAGAGTTGATGATTTGAGTGATCACAGAATAAGGTCCTTTTTGCTCTAGGACGAACCGTTTAGCCGCTAGAGCGATTTTAAGTTTTAGATAAAAATTAAAAAAATTTTTACTTGTATACTTATAGAACTCGATGGGCTGATCACGAAAATCAAGTCAGTTTTGCTCTACGACGCACCGTTTAGACGCTAGAACGGAAAAAAGAGTCGATGATTTGAGTGATCACAGAATAAGGTCCTTTTTGCTCTAGGACGAACCGTTTAGCCGCTAGAGCGATTTTAAGTTTTAGATAAAAATTTAAAAAAATTAAAATTATTTTGAACTTGTATTCTTATAGAACTCGATGGGCTGATCACGAAAATCAAGTCAGTTTTGCTCTACGACGCACCGTTTAGGCGCTAGAGCGAAAAAAAGAGTTGATGATTTGAGTGATCACAGAATAAGGTCCTTTTTGCTCTAGGACGAACCGTTTAGCCGCTAGAGCGATTTTAAGTTTTAGATGAAAATTAAAAAAATTTTTACTTGTATACTTATAGAACTCGATGGGCTGATCACGAAAATCAAGTCAGTTTTGCTCTACGACGCACCGTTTAGGCGCTAGAACGGAAAAAGAGTTGATGATTTGAGTGATCACAGAATAAGGTCCTTTTTGCTCTAGGACGAACCGTTTAGCCGCTAGAGCGATTTTAAGTTTTAGATGAAAATTTAAAAAAATTAAAATTATTTTGAACTTGTATTTTTATAGAACTCGATGGGCTGATCACGAAAATCAAGTCAGTTTTGCTCTACGACGCACCGTTTAGGCGCTAGAACGAAAAAAAGAGTTGATGACTTGAGTGATCACAGAATAAGGTCCTTTTTGCTCTAGGACGAACCGTTTAGCCGCTAGAGCGATTTTAAGTTTTAGATGAAAATTAAAAAAATTTTTACTTGTATACTTATAGAACTCGATGGGCTGATCACGAAAATCAAGTCAGTTTTGCTCTACGACGCACCGTTTAGGCGCTAGAACGGAAAAAGAGTTGATGATTTGAGTGATCACAGAATAAGGTCCTTTTTGCTCTAGGACGAACCGTTTAGCCGCTAGAGCGATTTTAAGTTTTAGATAAAAATTAAAAAAATTTTTACTTGTATACTTATAGAACTCGATGGGCTGATCACGAAAATCAAGTCAGTTTTGCTCTACGACGCACCGTTTAGACGCTAGAACGGAAAAAAGAGTCGATGATTTGAGTGATCACAGAATAAGGTCCTTTTTGCTCTAGGACGAACCGTTTAGCCGCTAGAGCGATTTTAAGTTTTAGATAAAAATTTAAAATTTTTTTACTTGTATTCTTATAGAACTCGATGGGCTGATCACGAAAATCAAGTCAGTTTTGCTCTACGACGAACCGTTTAGGCGCTAGAGCGAAAAAAAGAGTCGATGATTTGAGTGATCACAGAATAAGGTCCTTTTTGCTCTAGGACGAACCGTTTAGCCGCTAGAGCGATTTTAAGTTTTAGATGAAAATTAAAAAAAATTTTACTTGTATACTTATAGAACTCGATGGGCTGATCACGAAAATCAAGTCAGTTTTGCTCTACGACGCACCGTTTAGGCGCTAGAACGGAAAAAAGAGTTGATGATTTGAGTGATCACAGAATAAGGTCCTTTTTGCTCTAGGACGAACCGTTTAGCCGCTAGAGCGATTTTAAGTTTTAGATAAAAATTTAAAAAAATAAAAATTATTTTGAACTTGTATTCTTATAGAACTCGATGGGCTGATCACGAAAATCAAGTCAGTTTTGCTCTACGACGCACCGTTTAGGCGCTAGAGCGAAAAAAAGAGTTGATGATTTGAGTGATCACAGAATAAGGTCCTTTTTGCTCTAGGACGAACCGTTTAGCCGCTAGAGCGATTTTAAGTTTAAGATGAAAATTTAAAAAAATTAAAATTATTTTGAACTTGTATTCTTATAGAACTCGATGCGCTGATCACGAAAATCAAGTCAGTTTTGCTCTACGACGCACCGTTTAGGCGCTAGAACGGAAAAAAGAGTTGATGATTTGAGTGATCACAGAATAAGGTCCTTTTTGCTCTAGGACGAACCGTTTAGCCGCTAGAGCGATTTTAAGTTTTAGATAAAAATTTAAAAAAATAAAAATTATTTTGAACTTGTATTCTTATAGAACTCGATGGGCTGATCACGAAAATCAAGTCAGTTTTGCTCTACGACGCACCGTTTAGGCGCTAGAGCGAAAAAAAGAGTTGATGATTTGAGTGATCACAGAATAAGGTCCTTTTTGCTCTAGGACGAACCGTTTAGCCGCTAGAGCGATTTTAAGTTTAAGATGAAAATTTAAAAAAATTAAAATTATTTTGAACTTGTATTTTTATAGAACTCGATGGGCTGATCACGAAAATCAAGTCAGTTTTGCTCTACGACGCACCGTTTAGGCGCTAGAACGAAAAAAAGAGTTGATGATTTGAGTGATCACAGAATAAGGTCCTTTTTGCTCTAGGACGAACCGTTTAGCCGCTAGAGCGATTTTAAGTTTTAGATGAAAATTAAAAAAATTTTTACTTGTATACTTATAGAACTCGATGGGCTGATCACGAAAATCAAGTCAGTTTTGCTCTACGACGCACCGTTTAGGCGCTAGAACGGAAAAAGAGTTGATGATTTGAGTGATCACAGAATAAGGTCCTTTTTGCTCTAGGACGAACCGTTTAGCCGCTAGAGCGATTTTAAGTTTTAGATAAAAATTAAAAAAATTTTTACTTGTATACTTATAGAACTCGATGGGCTGATCACGAAAATCAAGTCAGTTTTGCTCTACGACGCACCGTTTAGACGCTAGAACGGAAAAAAGAGTCGATGATTTGAGTGATCACAGAATAAGGTCCTTTTTGCTCTAGGACGAACCGTTTAGCCGCTAGAGCGATTTTAAGTTTTAGATAAAAATTTAAAAAAATTAAAATTATTTTGAACTTGTATTCTTATAGAACTCGATGGGCTGATCACGAAAATCAAGTCAGTTTTGCTCTACGACGCACCGTTTAGGCGCTAGAGCGAAAAAAAGAGTTGATGATTTGAGTGATCACAGAATAAGGTCCTTTTTGCTCTAGGACGAACCGTTTAGCCGCTAGAGCGATTTTAAGTTTTAGATGAAAATTAAAAAAATTTTACTTGTATACTTATAGAACTCGATGGGCTGATCACGAAAATCAAGTCAGTTTTGCTCTACGACGCACCGTTTAGGCGCTAGAACGGAAAAAGAGTTGATGATTTGAGTGATCACAGAATAAGGTCCTTTTTGCTCTAGGACGAACCGTTTAGCCGCTAGAGCGATTTTAAGTTTTAGATGAAAATTTAAAAAAATTAAAATTATTTTGAACTTGTATTTTTATAGAACTCGATGGGCTGATCACGAAAATCAAGTCAGTTTTGCTCTACGACGCACCGTTTAGGCGCTAGAACGAAAAAAAGAGTTGATGACTTGAGTGATCACAGAATAAGGTCCTTTTTGCTCTAGGACGAACCGTTTAGCCGCTAGAGCGATTTTAAGTTTTAGATGAAAATTAAAAAAATTTTTACTTGTATACTTATAGAACTCGATGGGCTGATCACGAAAATCAAGTCAGTTTTGCTCTACGACGCACCGTTTAGGCGCTAGAACGGAAAAAGAGTTGATGATTTGAGTGATCACAGAATAAGGTCCTTTTTGCTCTAGGACGAACCGTTTAGCCGCTAGAGCGATTTTAAGTTTTAGATAAAAATTAAAAAAATTTTTACTTGTATACTTATAGAACTCGATGGGCTGATCACGAAAATCAAGTCAGTTTTGCTCTACGACGCACCGTTTAGACGCTAGAACGGAAAAAAGAGTCGATGATTTGAGTGATCACAGAATAAGGTCCTTTTTGCTCTAGGACGAACCGTTTAGCCGCTAGAGCGATTTTAAGTTTTAGATAAAAATTTAAAATTTTTTTACTTGTATTCTTATAGAACTCGATGGGCTGATCACGAAAATCAAGTCAGTTTTGCTCTACGACGAACCGTTTAGGCGCTAGAGCGAAAAAAAGAGTCGATGATTTGAGTGATCACAGAATAAGGTCCTTTTTGCTCTAGGACGAACCGTTTAGCCGCTAGAGCGATTTTAAGTTTTAGATGAAAATTAAAAAAAATTTTACTTGTATACTTATAGAACTCGATGGGCTGATCACGAAAATCAAGTCAGTTTTGCTCTACGACGCACCGTTTAGGCGCTAGAACGGAAAAAAGAGTTGATGATTTGAGTGATCACAGAATAAGGTCCTTTTTGCTCTAGGACGAACCGTTTAGCCGCTAGAGCGATTTTAAGCTTTAGATAAAAATTAAAAAATTTTTTACTTGTATACTTATAGAACTCGATGGGCTGATCACGAAAATCAAGTCAGTTTTGCTCTACGACGCACCGTTTAGACGCTAGAACGGAAAAAAGAGTCGATGATTTGAGTGATCACAGAATAAGGTCCTTTTTGCTCTAGGACGAACCGTTTAGCCGCTAGAGCGATTTTAAGTTTTAGATAAAAATTTAAAAAAATTAAAATTATTTTGAACTTGTATTCTTATAGAACTCGATGGGCTGATCACGAAAATCAAGTCAGTTTTGCTCTACGACGCACCGTTTAGGCGCTAGAACGAAAAAAAGAGTTGATGATTTGAGTGATCACAGAATAAGGTCCTTTTTGCTCTTGGACGAACCGTTTAGCCGCTAGAGCGATTTTAAGTTTTAGATGAAAATTTAAAAAAATTAAAATTATTTTGAACTTGTATTTTTATAGAACTCGATGGGCTGATCACGAAAATCAAGTCAGTTTTGCTCTACGACGCACCGTTTAGACGCTAGAACGGAAAAAAGAGTCGATGATTTGAGTGATCACAGAATAAGGTCCTTTTTGCTCTAGGACGAACCGTTTAGCCGCTAGAGCGATTTTAAGTTTTAGATAAAAATTTAAAAAAATTAAAATTATTTTGAACTTGTATTCTTATAGAACTCGATGGGCTGATCACGAAAATCAAGTCAGTTTTGCTCTACGACGCACCGTTTAGGCGCTAGAACGGAAAAAAGAGTTGATGATTTGAGTGATCACAGAATAAGGTCCTTTTTGCTATAGGACGAACCGTTTAGCCGCTAGAGCGATTTTAAGTTTTAGATAAAAATTAAAAAATTTTTTACTTGTATACTTATAGAACTCGATGCGCTGATCACGAAAATCAAGTCAGTTTTGCTTTATGACGCACCGTTTAGACGCTAGAACGGAAAAAAGTCGATGATTTGAGTGATCACAGAATAAGGTCCTTTTTGCTCTAGGACGAACCGTTTAGCCGCTAGAGCGATTTTAAGTTTTAGATAAAAATTTAAAAAAATTAAAATTATTTTGAACTTGTATTCTTATAGAACTCGATGGGCTGATCACGAAAATCAAGTCAGTTTTGCTCTACGACGCACCGTTTAGGCGCTAGAGCGAGAAAAAGAGTTGATTATTTGAGTGATCACAGAATAAGGTCCTTTTTGCTCTAGGACGAACCGTTTAGCCGCTAGAGCGATTTTAAGTTTTAGATAAAAATTTAAAAAAATTAAAATTATTTTGAACTTGTATTCTTATAGAACTCGATGGGCTGATCACGAAAATCAAGTCAGTTTTGCTCTACGACGCACCGTTTAGGCGCTAGAGCGAGAAAAAGAGTTGATTATTTGAGTGATCACAGAATAAGGTCCTTTTTGCTCTAGGACGAACCGTTTAGCCGCTAGAGCGATTTTAAGTTTTAGATGAAAATTAAAAAAATTTTTACTTGTATACTTATAGAACTCGAAGGGCTGATCACGAAAATCAAGTCAGTTTTGCTCTACGACGCACCGTTTAGGCGCTAGAACGAAAAAAAGAGTTGATGATTTGAGTGATCACAGAATAAGGTCCTTTTTGCTCTAGGACGAACCGTTTAGCCGCTAGAGCGATTTTAAGTTTTAGATGAAAATTAAAAAAATTTTTACTTGTATACTTATAGAACTCGATGGGCTGATCACGAAAATCAAGTCAGTTTTGCTCTACGACGCACCGTTTAGGCGCTAGAACGGAAAAAAGAGTTGATGATTTGAGTGATCACAGAATAAGGTCCTTTTTGCTCTAGGACGAACCGTTAAGCCGCTAGAGCGATTTTAAGTTTTAGATGAAAATTAAAAAAATTTTTACTTGTATACTTATAGAACTCGATGGGCTGATCACGAAAATCAAGTCAGTTTTGCTCTACGACGCACCGTTTAGGCGCTAGAGCGAGAAAAAGAGTTGATTATTTGAGTGATCACAGAATAAGGTCCTTTTTGCTCTAGGACGAACCGTTTAGCCGCTAGAGCGATTTTAAGTTTTAGATAAAAATTTAAAAAAATTAAAATTATTTTGAACTTGTATTCTTATATAACTCGATGGGCTGATCACGAAAATCAAGTCAGTTTTGCTCTACGACGCACCGTTTAGGCGCTAGAACGAAAAAAAGAGTTGATGATTTGGGTGATCACAGAATAAGGTCCTTTTTGCTATAGGACGAACCGTTTAGCCGCTAGAGCGATTTTAAGTTTTAGATAAAAATTTAAAAAAATTAAAATTTTGAACTTGTATTCTTATAGAACTCGATGGGCTGATCACGAAAATCAAGTCAGTTTTGCTCTACGACGCACCGTTTAGGCGCTAGAACGGAAAAAGAGTCGATGATTTGAGTGATCACAGAATAAGGTCCTTTTTGCTCTAGGACGAACCGTTTAGCCGCTAGAGCGATTTTAAGTTTTAGATAAAAATTTAAAAAAATTAAAATTATTTTGAACTTGTATTCTTATAGAACTCGATGGGCTGATCACGAAAATCAAGTCAGTTTTGCTCTACGACGCACCGTTTAGGCGCTAGAACGGAAAAAAGAGTTGATGATTTGAGTGATCACAGAATAAGGTCCTTTTTGCTATAGGACGAACCGTTTAGCCGCTAGAGCGATTTTAAGTTTTAGATAAAAATTAAAAATTTTTTTACTTGTATACTTATAGAACTCGATGCGCTGATCACGAAAATCAAGTCAGTTTTGTTCTATGACGCACCGTTTAGACGCTAGAACGGAAAAAAGTCGATGATTTGAGTGATCACAGAATAAGGTCCTTTTTGCTCTAGGACGAACCGTTTAGCCGCTAGAGCGATTTTAAGTTTTAGATAAAAATTTAAAAAAATTAAAATTATTTTGAACTTGTATTCTTATAGAACTCGATGGGCTGATCACGAAAATCAAGTCAGTTTTGCTCTACGACGCACCGTTTAGGCGCTAGAGCGAGAAAAAGAGTTGATTATTTGAGTGATCACAGAATAAGGTCCTTTTTGCTCTAGGACGAACCGTTTAGCGCTAGAGCGATTTTAAGTTTTAGATGAAAATTAAAAAAATTTTTACTTGTATACTTATAGAACTCGAAGGGCTGATCACGAAAATCAAGTCAGTTTTGCTCTACGACGCACCGTTTAGGCGCTAGAGCGAGAAAAAGAGTTGATTATTTGAGTGATCACAGAATAAGGTCCTTTTTGCTCTAGGACGAACCGTTTAGCCGCTAGAGCGATTTTAAGTTTTAGATAAAAATTTAAAAAAATTAAAATTATTTTGAACTTGTATTCTTATATAACTCGATGGGCTGATCACGAAAATCAAGTCAGTTTTGCTCTACGACGCACCGTTTAGGCGCTAGAACGAAAAAAAGAGTTGATGATTTGGGTGATCACAGAATAAGGTCCTTTTTGCTATAGGACGAACCGTTTAGCCGCTAGAGCGATTTTAAGTTTTAGATAAAAATTTAAAAAAATTAAAATTATTTTGAACTTGTATTCTTATAGAACTCGATGGGCTGATCACGAAAATCAAGTCAGTTTTGCTCTACGACGCACCGTTTAGGCGCTAGAACGGAAAAAGAGTTGATGATTTGAGTGATCACAGAATAAGGTCCTTTTTGCTATAGGACGAACCGTTTAGCCGCTAGAGCGATTTTAAGTTTTAGATAAAAATTTAAAAATTTTTTACTTGTATACTTATAGAACTCGATGCGCTGATCACGAAAATCAAGTCAGTTTTGCTCTATGACGCACCGTTTAGACGCTAGAACGGAAAAAAGTCGATGATTTGAGTGAACACAGAATAAGGTCCTTTTTGCTCTAGGACGAACCGTTTAGCCGCTAGAGCGATTTTAAGTTTTAGATAAAAATTTAAAAAAATTAAAATTATTTTGAACTTGTATTCTTATAGAACTCGATGGGCTGATCACGAAAATCAAGTCAGTTTTGCTCTACGACGCACCGTTTAGACGCTAGAACGGAAAAAAGAGTCGATGATTTGAGTGATCACAGAATAAGGTCCTTTTTGCTCTAGGACGAACCGTTTAGCCGCTAGAGCGATTTTAAGTTTTAGATAAAAATTTAAAAAAATTAAAATTATTTTGAACTTGTATTCTTATAGAACTCGATGGGCTGATCACGAAAATCAAGTCAGTTTTGCTCTACGACGCACCGTTTAGGCGCTAGAACGGAAAAAAGAGTTGATGATTTGAGTGATCACAGAATAAGGTCCTTTTTGCTATAGGACGAACCGTTTAGCCGCTAGAGCGATTTTAAGTTTTAGATAAAAATTAAAAATTTTTTTACTTGTATACTTATAGAACTCGATGCGCTGATCACGAAAATCAAGTCAGTTTTGCTCTATGACGCACCGTTTAGACGCTAGAACGGAAAAAAGTCGATGATTTGAGTGATCACAGAATAAGCTCCTTTTTGCTCTAGGACGAACCGTTTAGCCGCTAGAGCGATTTTAAGTTTTAGATAAAAATTTAAAAAAATTAAAATTATTTTGAACTTGTATTCTTATAGAACTCGATGGGCTGATCACGAAAATCAAGTCAGTTTTGCTCTACGACGCACCGTTTAGGCGCTAGAGCGAGAAAAAGAGTTGATTATTTGAGTGATCACAGAATAAGGTCCTTTTTGCTCTAGGACGAACCGTTTAGCCGCTAGAGCGATTTTAAGTTTTAGATAAAAATTTAAAAAAATTAAAATTATTTTGAACTTGTATTCTTATAGAACTCGATGGGCTGATCACGAAAATCAAGTCAGTTTTGCTCTACGACGCACCGTTTAGGCGCTAGAGCGAGAAAAAGAGTTGATTATTTGAGTGATCACAGAATAAGGTCCTTTTTGCTCTAGGACGAACCGTTTAGCCGCTAGAGCGATTTTAAGTTTTAGATAAAAATTTAAAAAAATTAAAATTATTTTGAACTTGTATTCTTATATAACTCGATGGGCTGATCACGAAAATCAAGTCAGTTTTGCTCTACGACGCACCGTTTAGGCGCTAGAACGAAAAAAAGAGTTGATGATTTGGGTGATCACAGAATAAGGTCCTTTTTGCTATAGGACGAACCGTTTAGCCGCTAGAGCGATTTTAAGTTTTAGATAAAAATTTAAAAAAATTAAAATTATTTTGAACTTGTATTCTTATAGAACTCGATGGGCTGATCACGAAAATCAAGTCAGTTTTGCTCTACGACGCACCGTTTAGGCGCTAGAACGAAAAAAAGAGTTGATGATTTGAGTGATCACAGAATAAGGTCCTTTTTGCTATAGGTCGAACCGTTTAGCCGCTAGAGCGATTTTAAGTTTTAGATAAAAATTAAAAAAATTTTTACTTGTATACTTATAGAACTCGATGGGCTGATCACGAAAATCAAGTCAGTTTTGCTCTACGACGCACCGTTTAGACGCTAGAACGGAAAAAAGCGTCGATGATTTGAGTGATCACAGAATAAGGTCCTTTTTGCTCTAGGACGAACCGTTTAGCCGCTAGAGCGATTTTAAGTTTTAGATAAAAATTTAAAAAAATTAAAATTATTTTGAACTTGTATTCTTATAGAAATCGATGGGCTGATCACGAAAATCAAGTCAGTTTTGCTCTACGACGCACCGTTTAGGCGCTAGAGCGAGAAAAAGAGTTGATTATTTGAGTGATCACAGAATAAGGTCCTTTTTGCTCTAGGACGAACCGTTTAGCCGCTAGAGCGATTTTAAGTTTTAGGGTTAGGGTTAGGGTTAGGGTTAGGGTTAGGGTTAGGATAAGGGTTAGGGTTAGGGTTAGGGTTAGGGTTAGGGTTAGGGTTAGGGTTAGGGTTAGGGTTAGGGTTAGGGTTAGGGTTAGGGTTAGGGTTAGGGTTAGGGTTAGGGTTAGGGTTAGGGTTAGGATAAGAGATGTCCGGCACGAAAACCGCGACAAAAAGACCTTGCCAAGCGACTGAAAAAACAAAAACAACCAATTTGCTCACGCGACTTTTTAATAGATTTGCCCAACGTTTCGAGAACAACGTTCTCTTCTTCAGGAGCAACAGGAGGAAAATATCTACAAGAGGTAAAATACAAAAATAGTATGAGAAAAAATTCACGTGATATACGCAAAGTAACAGACGACATCATTAATTAATCATCCATGAGAATATGATACATTCAAAAGCGTCAATAGCATTAAAAATAACAAAATTTTGCAAATTGACACATGTCCACGTAAAAACTGCGTAAATTCATAAAAAATCACTAGCACGCGTTACATTTGCATAATCAATATTGCATAAGAATTGCAAAAGTCACAAGTTAACCAAATGATCAAAACAGCTTACTCGGTGAGGAAACTCAAATGATAAAATTACTACATTTCAAGGTGCTATTTATACACAGAATCACGCGCTAAAAGTATACCATACATGCAAATCTACAACGATAGGTTGTTCTGAAAAGTTCATCCAAAGGTGAGATTCTATTGGATGCTACATGTTAATGAATATTCATGATGACGAGTATAC
Source organism: Erpobdella octoculata (assembly GCA_963978895.1). NCBI lineage: Eukaryota > Metazoa > Annelida > Clitellata > Hirudinida > Erpobdellidae > Erpobdella > Erpobdella octoculata. Next base: position 23,789 of record OZ022245.1, on the reverse strand, counting down.
TACAGTACATTACAGTCAACGATAAAAGTTAATAAAATCAACGATAATAATTTTATAATAAATTGGACTGAAATAATTATAAAAAATTATTACGGAAAATTGTAAATTCCGTATAAAGTCAAATGAAACACACATATAAAAATGGAAGGTACCAGGCACATAACAGTCATACAATTTACAAGTTGACAAATCGAAAAGAAGTAAAGCAAATAATTATAGTCATCTGTACTTCAAACATTAAAGACTGTTAAGTCATACAATCAAAAAGTTGTAAAATTTGTACAAAATTAATGAAACTGTTTTCAGGACATGTTTAGGTACATTAAAACCAGCGATAAAAGTTCATACCATCGTTGATAACAAATTAATTAATTCCATAAAAAATGTTGAGATGGAATTATTATCATGACCAACAGAAAGGCATGTAAGCAAATAATCTACATTTCAAAAATTGAAAACTATGAAGTCATACAATCAAAAAAGTTGTAAAATTAATGACATTATTTTTATGACATGCTTATGTACATTAAAACCAACGATAAAAGTTCGTATAATCGTTGATTAAAAATTAATTAATTCCATCAAAAAGTTAAAAAAATTATTATGGAAATTTCTAAGATCCGTACATAATTAAATGGAATTATTCTCATGACACATGAAGAAAATGGAAAGTGCCAGGAATGTAAATAAATTATGTCACATAATAACCCGTATGTACAAACATTCAAATCGAGGTTAAATTTTCACAAAACCGTTGAAATAAAATGTTAAAAAATCTTGGACTTGAATGGTAGATCACCAGTAACGGAAAAGTTTTCTTAATAGACTTTTTTCTGTCGTGCATGCTCGTACTGGGCGTGTGTCTTTCGGGATGCACGGATTATTCTCCAGGTTTCTTTTAATGATTCTGAAAAAATCTTGGGAGAATTTATCATTGCTGGTGATCACCGGGAGGATTGTTGTTTTCTTGGCGAGAGGATTGGACTGCTGGGAGATGGTGTTCTTGGTACCGTTGAGTTTGTCGGCAACTTCTCTGATGAGTTTTTTCGTCTTTATGATGCTGTAACCACGTTTTTTTAATTTGTGGCATAGAAGTAGGCAGGTATCTCGATAAAATTCGGGTGAGGATGAAAGCCGAAAATATCTATTGAATTGAGATTTAGCAATACCAGCGTACGTGTGTCGTGGGTGATGTGAACGGATGTGAAGATACTGAAACCTGTTAGTTTCTTTAAAGTGGGGCCTATAAATTAATTTATCGGCTTCGTCACGGGACACCAGGAGGTCTAGAAACTCTATACCAGTTTCCTGTTCAAAGTTGAACTCGATATTGATGCCTGGGATCAAACCATTAATTTCCGGAATCAATTCAACAAAGGAATTTTTATCACCTCGCCACACCAAGAAGATGTCGTCAATATACCGACCATAAAAGAATGAATGAGGGAAGGATTTAATGAATTCATCTAATTCAGCTAAATACAAATTCGCCAGGTTTGGCGAGTACGCCTTACCCATAGCACAACCATTAACCTGCAAATATCTCTCATCATTAAACAAGAAATCATTGAAATTCAGGGATTGGTCCAACAGAGCAATAATCATCGAAATCTGCCTATCACTATATTTGTGTTCGTTATTAGTAACCTCTTGGAACTTACGTAAGAAGCTCCTAGCAATTTTTAAGCTACGGGAATTATCCATATTAGTATATAAAGAGGCTACATCACCTGTAATTAATAGACAATTTTGCAATGATTCGACTGACTTAGACAATTTCTCTATAAAATCAAACGAATCCCGTATGACAGCCGGGACTCCAGAAAGAAGATTTTTCAGCACAAAGTCTAAGAATACATTAATTTTATTATCGATGGACCCTACGTCAGAGACAATTGGGCGCCCAGGTGGCGTGTTCTCGTTAAACCACTTTGCACGGGGCTTATGAATTTTAGGAAGCGTATAGAATCTTCTATCCTTGGCATCCGGAGGGGGCGCTAAATAATTCAGCAACTTATCCGGGAATATGCCCTGTATTTTACAGACGCTGAGAATGTGTTTAATGTTATTAGCGCTGTCAAGGCCGTCATTAAGTTTGCGATAGAAATTCGCGTTACTGAGTTGCTGTGTGCATTCATCAATATAGTTTTTTTTGTCAAGGATCACAAACACATTGCTTTTATCAGCTTTCCTAATGATTACGCTCTCCGTGTCTTTCAGCGACATAAAAGCTTCTTTTTCTATGTCATTTATGTTGGGTTTGTTCCCACTACTAATTTTATTTGACTTATTGGACTTAGAGAATTTACTGATTAATTTATCGGTATCCTCATCTATTTGCCTAAGGTTCTCCCGTGTGGTATCAGTCAGGAGTACACTAGCTGGGGTCCATTCACTTTTAATAAATGGGAACCTAGCCTTATTGGACACAAACTTTTTAGATAATGGATTGTTTTCAAAAAAGTCAATCAATGAAATACGCCGTTTGATATAACGGTAGTTTTTAAGAAATATTTCTTTACTTATTGAGCTATGGCTCATTGTAAATGAAGTGCCCAGTTCCAATAGCTTTAGTTGATGGCTAGACAGAGTTATATTGCTGAAATTAAAACATAACTCTACGCTATCGGAGCGGGCGAAAGAACTTATAAAAAAGAAGGATTGAGTAATGCGCATGGATGTGCCGTGCGCGTGCAGCGTATGTCATCACGCCTACTCTTAAGTGCTTTGTAAAATATCGCCAAGCGGTCATTGACTGGCAGGCGTCTCAACTCAGCTTTCAAATCTTCAGGCTGAGCTGCTACAACTCGTGTGACTAAGCTTTCCGGTAGATTCCGGTAGCAGACTGGCTCCTTAACAACACACAAAATTGGGGCTTGATGGCCCGCTGGAGTAGAGGGTTGGTCAGGATTCTGCGGGGGCGCAAAAGCTACTTTAAAATGGCTTCCCACAGTCTTATATTCCATAAACTTACTAGTGTTATCTTTGTAGAATTTACTACAGAACGTCACTTTCATTGTAAGATTTTTTGCTAGCCGATCAATTATAATTTGCTCGGCTGGGCTGCGAGTCTTGCGTGACGCACGTGTGGCGTGCGTGTGCTCGTTTTCAACATTAATTATGGCAGGCGAGCGTTCTAACTGGACAAAAGATCTACGCTGTGAATTATTATTTTCACTAACAGGCGAAGACTCTAGAATATTGGAAATATTACCAATGCTTATACCTGAGTTTTGTGGGACCTCATTTTCCGCTGAGACTGACAAGTTAAAGCTATTAGTAACTGAATTACTCTGTGCATTATCACCACATATCATTGCGACAAAACTATCTTGATTTCTCACTGAGTCTTGAGGCGAACGATGAGTATTTTTAGAAAAGTTTTCAATTATTCGCGTGAGGCGCGCTACCTGGCTTTCTAAGTCTCTAATGCGAGGATCTGCTTGATGCGTGGTTTCACGCACAGTGCGTGCACTAGGAGGAGGTGCCACTATTGAAACATTGTTTTGAATAACATCAAAGACATTAACTTTAAGCCATTCAGAGAAAACTTCCTGGTCCAGCGACCGTCGCGTCTTAATCTTAGCAAGCAGCATTTTCTTAAAGAAAGGTTTGTTGCAGTGGATAACTTCTGCGTGCGGCAAGTTCGCTAGGAGGCTGGTGACTTCTGCAATTTTCTGATCAAGCGATTGTAAAGTATACAATCGTGCTTCTCTAAGAGCATTATTAAAGAGATTTAGATAAATCGGTTGCACAACCGTTTCTATACAAGGCGGTTTAACAATAGCTGCGGTGTTTAGAACCTTAGTTTCAAAATTCATCAATTCACTATCTAGCCAGTGAGGTTTAGCTGCACTTAAATTCCATAAATCAATGGTTGCATTAACAAATTCCAACAGCTGCGAATGCTGCTCTTTTGGAAGCAAAGAAAATTCTGCATTGTCCTGGGGACTATTGTTAATTTTAGAGTGCGTAGGATTCCTACTAGCATTAACAGGTTTTTTACTGCGAGTGTAATTGTTATCGCTGCTATTTCTATTACGCCTATCTTTATTATAATTTCTCTTATTTTCATTGCTATTCTTATTATCCTTATTGCGATGATTATTATTTCTATCGCTATTGTTATTCGTATAATTATTATTGCGATAATTATTCTTATTCCTATCGCTGTTATCATAATTATTCGTATAATTATTGTTGTTATTTTTCTTATATGATCGTTTCTTATAATTATTATTATTATTATTATTATTATTGCGATCATTATCACGACTCTCTGGAGATCGTGGGTTAGGGTTAGGGTTAGGGTTAGGGTTAGGGTTAGGGTTAGGGTTAGGGTTAGGGTTAGGGTTAGGGTTAGGGTTAGGATGGGTAGCGTCAATCCGAAGGGATTCACGCTGAAGGCCTTTCCAAGCAGCTAAAAAACAACTAGAGACACGTTGAAATATTCTTTATTGAGTCAAGACCGCTCATTGCCCAACGTTTCGAGAACAACGTTCTCTTCTTCAGGAGCGGCGTGTCTGGCAAAAAATACATAAAACCAATTATCCATACAGTCGATAGACATACGATAAAATAATATATCAGTACAGTCGATAGACATACGATAAAATAGACGGTAGAATAATATATCAATACAGTCGATAGACATACGATAAAATATACGATAAAATAATAATAAGTCGATAGATAAGTGAAAAAATAACCAACACCAACCTGGACCCAGTCAACGTGATAAATGACCGGTTCCGGTTGGGTGGACGCACAATGATGCAAAAAACATAGAACATAGAAAATAAGAAATAAGAAGCTTCGAATAAATAATGTTCATGTAGGATTGTAAAATTAATTACAATAAATCCAATCATAAAATTAATTATGATGAATAAAAAATGACAATTGAAACAAATTTACAAAAATAGATCGTTACAAAGTTGATGATGATAATGATGAAGCATGCTAATGTACGAAAACGTGATAAATGTACACACGTGCCGATAGGGCAAAAAGTTCGACAAAATAGCAGCAAAAAAAATATATCAATCGATCAATAAGAGTAACAAAATATAAAATATAAGTAAAGTTTCAATTGTTCAATAGAAAAAGTGTCCGAGGTTGGGATTGAACCCAGCCCTCTTCGGTTGTTATCCCGGCACTCTCCCTCTCCGCCACGGTGCTGATGTTGCATCGTTACTGCTGCGTACATGAATTCGAAACCCTCTTTCTGCTGTTTCTTGTTTCTCGTCTTTTTTTCTTCGACTTTTTTTCGACAGCCTTTTGGCGGTCCATCGTCAATTCCGAATAAGTCTTCATGAATCCTGCTGAGGTTCAGCCCAGTCTCGGCCGTTAGGGTTAGGATGGGTAGCGTCAATCCGAAGGGATTCACGCTGAAGGCCTTTCCAAGCAGCTAAAAAACAACTAGAGACACGTTGAAATATTCTTTATTGAGTCAAGACCGCTCATTGCCCAACGTTTCGAGAACAACGTTCTCTTCTTCAGGAGCGGCGTGTCTGGCAAAAAATACATAAAACCAATTATCCATACAGTCGATAGACATACGATAAAATAATATATCAGTACAGTCGATAGACATACGATAAAATAGACGGTAGAATAATATATCAATACAGTCGATAGACATACGATAAAATATACGATAAAATAATAATAAGTCGATAGATAAGTGAAAAAATAACCAACACCAACCTGGACCCAGTCAACGTGATAAATGACCGGTTCCGGTTGGGTGGACGCACAATGATGCAAAAAACATAGAACATAGAAAATAAGAAATAAGAAGCTTCGAATAAATAATGTTCATGTAGGATTGTAAAATTAATTACAATAAATCCAATCATAAAATTAATTATGATGAATAAAAAATGACAATTGAAACAAATTTACAAAAATAGATCGTTACAAAGTTGATGATGATAATGATGAAGCATGCTAATGTACGAAAACGTGATAAATGTACACACGTGCCGATAGGGCAAAAAGTTCGACAAAATAGCAGCAAAAAAAATATATCAATCGATCAATAAGAGTAACAAAATATAAAATATAAGTAAAGTTTCAATTGTTCAATAGAAAAAGTGTCCGAGGTTGGGATTGAACCCAGCCCTCTTCGGTTGTTATCCCGGCACTCTCCCTCTCCGCCACGGTGCTGATGTTGCATCGTTACTGCTGCGTACATGAATTCGAAACCCTCTTTCTGCTGTTTCTTGTTTCTCGTCTTTTTTTCTTCGACTTTTTTTCGACAGCCTTTTGGCGGTCCATCGTCAATTCCGAATAAGTCTTCATGAATCCTGCTGAGGTTCAGCCCAGTCTCGGCCGTTAGGGTTAGGATGGGTAGCGTCAATCCGAAGGGATTCACGCTGAAGGCCTTTCCAAGCAGCTAAAAAACAACTAGAGACACGTTGAAATATTCTTTATTGAGTCAAGACCGCTCATTGCCCAACGTTTCGAGAACAACGTTCTCTTCTTCAGGAGCGGCGTGTCTGGCAAAAAATACATAAAACCAATTATCCATACAGTCGATAGACATACGATAAAATAATATATCAGTACAGTCGATAGACATACGATAAAATAGACGGTAGAATAATATATCAATACAGTCGATAGACATACGATAAAATATACGATAAAATAATAATAAGTCGATAGATAAGTGAAAAAATAACCAACACCAACCTGGACCCAGTCAACGTGATAAATGACCGGTTCCGGTTGGGTGGACGCACAATGATGCAAAAAACATAGAACATAGAAAATAAGAAATAAGAAGCTTCGAATAAATAATGTTCATGTAGGATTGTAAAATTAATTACAATAAATCCAATCATAAAATTAATTATGATGAATAAAAAATGACAATTGAAACAAATTTACAAAAATAGATCGTTACAAAGTTGATGATGATAATGATGAAGCATGCTAATGTACGAAAACGTGATAAATGTACACACGTGCCGATAGGGCAAAAAGTTCGACAAAATAGCAGCAAAAAAAATATATCAATCGATCAATAAGAGTAACAAAATATAAAATATAAGTAAAGTTTCAATTGTTCAATAGAAAAAGTGTCCGAGGTTGGGATTGAACCCAGCCCTCTTCGGTTGTTATCCCGGCACTCTCCCTCTCCGCCACGGTGCTGATGTTGCATCGTTACTGCTGCGTACATGAATTCGAAACCCTCTTTCTGCTGTTTCTTGTTTCTCGTCTTTTTTTCTTCGACTTTTTTTCGACAGCCTTTTGGCGGTCCATCGTCAATTCCGAATAAGTCTTCATGAATCCTGCTGAGGTTCAGCCCAGTCTCGGCCGTTAGGGTTAGGATGGGTAGCGTCAATCCGAAGGGATTCACGCTGAAGGCCTTTCCAAGCAGCTAAAAAACAACTAGAGACACGTTGAAATATTCTTTATTGAGTCAAGACCGCTCATTGCCCAACGTTTCGAGAACAACGTTCTCTTCTTCAGGAGCGGCGTGTCTGGCAAAAAATACATAAAACCAATTATCCATACAGTCGATAGACATACGATAAAATAATATATCAGTACAGTCGATAGACATACGATAAAATAGACGGTAGAATAATATATCAATACAGTCGATAGACATACGATAAAATATACGATAAAATAATAATAAGTCGATAGATAAGTGAAAAAATAACCAACACCAACCTGGACCCAGTCAACGTGATAAATGACCGGTTCCGGTTGGGTGGACGCACAATGATGCAAAAAACATAGAACATAGAAAATAAGAAATAAGAAGCTTCGAATAAATAATGTTCATGTAGGATTGTAAAATTAATTACAATAAATCCAATCATAAAATTAATTATGATGAATAAAAAATGACAATTGAAACAAATTTACAAAAATAGATCGTTACAAAGTTGATGATGATAATGATGAAGCATGCTAATGTACGAAAACGTGATAAATGTACACACGTGCCGATAGGGCAAAAAGTTCGACAAAATAGCAGCAAAAAAAATATATCAATCGATCAATAAGAGTAACAAAATATAAAATATAAGTAAAGTTTCAATTGTTCAATAGAAAAAGTGTCCGAGGTTGGGATTGAACCCAGCCCTCTTCGGTTGTTATCCCGGCACTCTCCCTCTCCGCCACGGTGCTGATGTTGCATCGTTACTGCTGCGTACATGAATTCGAAACCCTCTTTCTGCTGTTTCTTGTTTCTCGTCTTTTTTTCTTCGACTTTTTTTCGACAGCCTTTTGGCGGTCCATCGTCAATTCCGAATAAGTCTTCATGAATCCTGCTGAGGTTCAGCCCAGTCTCGGCCGTTAGGGTTAGGATGGGTAGCGTCAATCCGAAGGGATTCACGCTGAAGGCCTTTCCAAGCAGCTAAAAAACAACTAGAGACACGTTGAAATATTCTTTATTGAGTCAAGACCGCTCATTGCCCAACGTTTCGAGAACAACGTTCTCTTCTTCAGGAGCGGCGTGTCTGGCAAAAAATACATAAAACCAATTATCCATACAGTCGATAGACATACGATAAAATAATATATCAGTACAGTCGATAGACATACGATAAAATAGACGGTAGAATAATATATCAATACAGTCGATAGACATACGATAAAATATACGATAAAATAATAATAAGTCGATAGATAAGTGAAAAAATAACCAACACCAACCTGGACCCAGTCAACGTGATAAATGACCGGTTCCGGTTGGGTGGACGCACAATGATGCAAAAAACATAGAACATAGAAAATAAGAAATAAGAAGCTTCGAATAAATAATGTTCATGTAGGATTGTAAAATTAATTACAATAAATCCAATCATAAAATTAATTATGATGAATAAAAAATGACAATTGAAACAAATTTACAAAAATAGATCGTTACAAAGTTGATGATGATAATGATGAAGCATGCTAATGTACGAAAACGTGATAAATGTACACACGTGCCGATAGGGCAAAAAGTTCGACAAAATAGCAGCAAAAAAAATATATCAATCGATCAATAAGAGTAACAAAATATAAAATATAAGTAAAGTTTCAATTGTTCAATAGAAAAAGTGTCCGAGGTTGGGATTGAACCCAGCCCTCTTCGGTTGTTATCCCGGCACTCTCCCTCTCCGCCACGGTGCTGATGTTGCATCGTTACTGCTGCGTACATGAATTCGAAACCCTCTTTCTGCTGTTTCTTGTTTCTCGTCTTTTTTTCTTCGACTTTTTTTCGACAGCCTTTTGGCGGTCCATCGTCAATTCCGAATAAGTCTTCATGAATCCTGCTGAGGTTCAGCCCAGTCTCGGCCGTTAGGGTTAGGATGGGTAGCGTCAATCCGAAGGGATTCACGCTGAAGGCCTTTCCAAGCAGCTAAAAAACAACTAGAGACACGTTGAAATATTCTTTATTGAGTCAAGACCGCTCATTGCCCAACGTTTCGAGAACAACGTTCTCTTCTTCAGGAGCGGCGTGTCTGGCAAAAAATACATAAAACCAATTATCCATACAGTCGATAGACATACGATAAAATAATATATCAGTACAGTCGATAGACATACGATAAAATAGACGGTAGAATAATATATCAATACAGTCGATAGACATACGATAAAATATACGATAAAATAATAATAAGTCGATAGATAAGTGAAAAAATAACCAACACCAACCTGGACCCAGTCAACGTGATAAATGACCGGTTCCGGTTGGGTGGACGCACAATGATGCAAAAAACATAGAACATAGAAAATAAGAAATAAGAAGCTTCGAATAAATAATGTTCATGTAGGATTGTAAAATTAATTACAATAAATCCAATCATAAAATTAATTATGATGAATAAAAAATGACAATTGAAACAAATTTACAAAAATAGATCGTTACAAAGTTGATGATGATAATGATGAAGCATGCTAATGTACGAAAACGTGATAAATGTACACACGTGCCGATAGGGCAAAAAGTTCGACAAAATAGCAGCAAAAAAAATATATCAATCGATCAATAAGAGTAACAAAATATAAAATATAAGTAAAGTTTCAATTGTTCAATAGAAAAAGTGTCCGAGGTTGGGATTGAACCCAGCCCTCTTCGGTTGTTATCCCGGCACTCTCCCTCTCCGCCACGGTGCTGATGTTGCATCGTTACTGCTGCGTACATGAATTCGAAACCCTCTTTCTGCTGTTTCTTGTTTCTCGTCTTTTTTTCTTCGACTTTTTTTCGACAGCCTTTTGGCGGTCCATCGTCAATTCCGAATAAGTCTTCATGAATCCTGCTGAGGTTCAGCCCAGTCTCGGCCGTTAGGGTTAGGATGGGTAGCGTCAATCCGAAGGGATTCACGCTGAAGGCCTTTCCAAGCAGCTAAAAAACAACTAGAGACACGTTGAAATATTCTTTATTGAGTCAAGACCGCTCATTGCCCAACGTTTCGAGAACAACGTTCTCTTCTTCAGGAGCGGCGTGTCTGGCAAAAAATACATAAAACCAATTATCCATACAGTCGATAGACATACGATAAAATAATATATCAGTACAGTCGATAGACATACGATAAAATAGACGGTAGAATAATATATCAATACAGTCGATAGACATACGATAAAATATACGATAAAATAATAATAAGTCGATAGATAAGTGAAAAAATAACCAACACCAACCTGGACCCAGTCAACGTGATAAATGACCGGTTCCGGTTGGGTGGACGCACAATGATGCAAAAAACATAGAACATAGAAAATAAGAAATAAGAAGCTTCGAATAAATAATGTTCATGTAGGATTGTAAAATTAATTACAATAAATCCAATCATAAAATTAATTATGATGAATAAAAAATGACAATTGAAACAAATTTACAAAAATAGATCGTTACAAAGTTGATGATGATAATGATGAAGCATGCTAATGTACGAAAACGTGATAAATGTACACACGTGCCGATAGGGCAAAAAGTTCGACAAAATAGCAGCAAAAAAAATATATCAATCGATCAATAAGAGTAACAAAATATAAAATATAAGTAAAGTTTCAATTGTTCAATAGAAAAAGTGTCCGAGGTTGGGATTGAACCCAGCCCTCTTCGGTTGTTATCCCGGCACTCTCCCTCTCCGCCACGGTGCTGATGTTGCATCGTTACTGCTGCGTACATGAATTCGAAACCCTCTTTCTGCTGTTTCTTGTTTCTCGTCTTTTTTTCTTCGACTTTTTTTCGACAGCCTTTTGGCGGTCCATCGTCAATTCCGAATAAGTCTTCATGAATCCTGCTGAGGTTCAGCCCAGTCTCGGCCGTTAGGGTTAGGATGGGTAGCGTCAATCCGAAGGGATTCACGCTGAAGGCCTTTCCAAGCAGCTAAAAAACAACTAGAGACACGTTGAAATATTCTTTATTGAGTCAAGACCGCTCATTGCCCAACGTTTCGAGAACAACGTTCTCTTCTTCAGGAGCGGCGTGTCTGGCAAAAAATACATAAAACCAATTATCCATACAGTCGATAGACATACGATAAAATAATATATCAGTACAGTCGATAGACATACGATAAAATAGACGGTAGAATAATATATCAATACAGTCGATAGACATACGATAAAATATACGATAAAATAATAATAAGTCGATAGATAAGTGAAAAAATAACCAACACCAACCTGGACCCAGTCAACGTGATAAATGACCGGTTCCGGTTGGGTGGACGCACAATGATGCAAAAAACATAGAACATAGAAAATAAGAAATAAGAAGCTTCGAATAAATAATGTTCATGTAGGATTGTAAAATTAATTACAATAAATCCAATCATAAAATTAATTATGATGAATAAAAAATGACAATTGAAACAAATTTACAAAAATAGATCGTTACAAAGTTGATGATGATAATGATGAAGCATGCTAATGTACGAAAACGTGATAAATGTACACACGTGCCGATAGGGCAAAAAGTTCGACAAAATAGCAGCAAAAAAAATATATCAATCGATCAATAAGAGTAACAAAATATAAAATATAAGTAAAGTTTCAATTGTTCAATAGAAAAAGTGTCCGAGGTTGGGATTGAACCCAGCCCTCTTCGGTTGTTATCCCGGCACTCTCCCTCTCCGCCACGGTGCTGATGTTGCATCGTTACTGCTGCGTACATGAATTCGAAACCCTCTTTCTGCTGTTTCTTGTTTCTCGTCTTTTTTTCTTCGACTTTTTTTCGACAGCCTTTTGGCGGTCCATCGTCAATTCCGAATAAGTCTTCATGAATCCTGCTGAGGTTCAGCCCAGTCTCGGCCGTTAGGGTTAGGATGGGTAGCGTCAATCCGAAGGGATTCACGCTGAAGGCCTTTCCAAGCAGCTAAAAAACAACTAGAGACACGTTGAAATATTCTTTATTGAGTCAAGACCGCTCATTGCCCAACGTTTCGAGAACAACGTTCTCTTCTTCAGGAGCGGCGTGTCTGGCAAAAAATACATAAAACCAATTATCCATACAGTCGATAGACATACGATAAAATAATATATCAGTACAGTCGATAGACATACGATAAAATAGACGGTAGAATAATATATCAATACAGTCGATAGACATACGATAAAATATACGATAAAATAATAATAAGTCGATAGATAAGTGAAAAAATAACCAACACCAACCTGGACCCAGTCAACGTGATAAATGACCGGTTCCGGTTGGGTGGACGCACAATGATGCAAAAAACATAGAACATAGAAAATAAGAAATAAGAAGCTTCGAATAAATAATGTTCATGTAGGATTGTAAAATTAATTACAATAAATCCAATCATAAAATTAATTATGATGAATAAAAAATGACAATTGAAACAAATTTACAAAAATAGATCGTTACAAAGTTGATGATGATAATGATGAAGCATGCTAATGTACGAAAACGTGATAAATGTACACACGTGCCGATAGGGCAAAAAGTTCGACAAAATAGCAGCAAAAAAAATATATCAATCGATCAATAAGAGTAACAAAATATAAAATATAAGTAAAGTTTCAATTGTTCAATAGAAAAAGTGTCCGAGGTTGGGATTGAACCCAGCCCTCTTCGGTTGTTATCCCGGCACTCTCCCTCTCCGCCACGGTGCTGATGTTGCATCGTTACTGCTGCGTACATGAATTCGAAACCCTCTTTCTGCTGTTTCTTGTTTCTCGTCTTTTTTTCTTCGACTTTTTTTCGACAGCCTTTTGGCGGTCCATCGTCAATTCCGAATAAGTCTTCATGAATCCTGCTGAGGTTCAGCCCAGTCTCGGCCGTTAGGGTTAGGATGGGTAGCGTCAATCCGAAGGGATTCACGCTGAAGGCCTTTCCAAGCAGCTAAAAAACAACTAGAGACACGTTGAAATATTCTTTATTGAGTCAAGACCGCTCATTGCCCAACGTTTCGAGAACAACGTTCTCTTCTTCAGGAGCGGCGTGTCTGGCAAAAAATACATAAAACCAATTATCCATACAGTCGATAGACATACGATAAAATAATATATCAGTACAGTCGATAGACATACGATAAAATAGACGGTAGAATAATATATCAATACAGTCGATAGACATACGATAAAATATACGATAAAATAATAATAAGTCGATAGATAAGTGAAAAAATAACCAACACCAACCTGGACCCAGTCAACGTGATAAATGACCGGTTCCGGTTGGGTGGACGCACAATGATGCAAAAAACATAGAACATAGAAAATAAGAAATAAGAAGCTTCGAATAAATAATGTTCATGTAGGATTGTAAAATTAATTACAATAAATCCAATCATAAAATTAATTATGATGAATAAAAAATGACAATTGAAACAAATTTACAAAAATAGATCGTTACAAAGTTGATGATGATAATGATGAAGCATGCTAATGTACGAAAACGTGATAAATGTACACACGTGCCGATAGGGCAAAAAGTTCGACAAAATAGCAGCAAAAAAAAATATATCAATCGATCAATAAGAGTAACAAAATATAAAATATAAGTAAAGTTTCAATTGTTCAATAGAAAAAGTGTCCGAGGTTGGGATTGAACCCAGCCCTCTTCGGTTGTTATCCCGGCACTCTCCCTCTCCGCCACGGTGCTGATGTTGCATCGTTACTGCTGCGTACATGAATTCGAAACCCTCTTTCTGCTGTTTCTTGTTTCTCGTCTTTTTTTCTTCGACTTTTTTTCGACAGCCTTTTGGCGGTCCATCGTCAATTCCGAATAAGTCTTCATGAATCCTGCTGAGGTTCAGCCCAGTCTCGGCCGTTAGGGTTAGGATGGGTAGCGTCAATCCGAAGGGATTCACGCTGAAGGCCTTTCCAAGCAGCTAAAAAACAACTAGAGACACGTTGAAATATTCTTTATTGAGTCAAGACCGCTCATTGCCCAACGTTTCGAGAACAACGTTCTCTTCTTCAGGAGCGGCGTGTCTGGCAAAAAATACATAAAACCAATTATCCATACAGTCGATAGACATACGATAAAATAATATATCAGTACAGTCGATAGACATACGATAAAATAGACGGTAGAATAATATATCAATACAGTCGATAGACATACGATAAAATATACGATAAAATAATAATAAGTCGATAGATAAGTGAAAAAATAACCAACACCAACCTGGACCCAGTCAACGTGATAAATGACCGGTTCCGGTTGGGTGGACGCACAATGATGCAAAAAACATAGAACATAGAAAATAAGAAATAAGAAGCTTCGAATAAATAATGTTCATGTAGGATTGTAAAATTAATTACAATAAATCCAATCATAAAATTAATTATGATGAATAAAAAATGACAATTGAAACAAATTTACAAAAATAGATCGTTACAAAGTTGATGATGATAATGATGAAGCATGCTAATGTACGAAAACGTGATAAATGTACACACGTGCCGATAGGGCAAAAAGTTCGACAAAATAGCAGCAAAAAAAATATATCAATCGATCAATAAGAGTAACAAAATATAAAATATAAGTAAAGTTTCAATTGTTCAATAGAAAAAGTGTCCGAGGTTGGGATTGAACCCAGCCCTCTTCGGTTGTTATCCCGGCACTCTCCCTCTCCGCCACGGTGCTGATGTTGCATCGTTACTGCTGCGTACATGAATTCGAAACCCTCTTTCTGCTGTTTCTTGTTTCTCGTCTTTTTTTCTTCGACTTTTTTTCGACAGCCTTTTGGCGGTCCATCGTCAATTCCGAATAAGTCTTCATGAATCCTGCTGAGGTTCAGCCCAGTCTCGGCCGTTAGGGTTAGGATGGGTAGCGTCAATCCGAAGGGATTCACGCTGAAGGCCTTTCCAAGCAGCTAAAAAACAACTAGAGACACGTTGAAATATTCTTTATTGAGTCAAGACCGCTCATTGCCCAACGTTTCGAGAACAACGTTCTCTTCTTCAGGAGCGGCGTGTCTGGCAAAAAATACATAAAACCAATTATCCATACAGTCGATAGACATACGATAAAATAATATATCAGTACAGTCGATAGACATACGATAAAATAGACGGTAGAATAATATATCAATACAGTCGATAGACATACGATAAAATATACGATAAAATAATAATAAGTCGATAGATAAGTGAAAAAATAACCAACACCAACCTGGACCCAGTCAACGTGATAAATGACCGGTTCCGGTTGGGTGGACGCACAATGATGCAAAAAACATAGAACATAGAAAATAAGAAATAAGAAGCTTCGAATAAATAATGTTCATGTAGGATTGTAAAATTAATTACAATAAATCCAATCATAAAATTAATTATGATGAATAAAAAATGACAATTGAAACAAATTTACAAAAATAGATCGTTACAAAGTTGATGATGATAATGATGAAGCATGCTAATGTACGAAAACGTGATAAATGTACACACGTGCCGATAGGGCAAAAAGTTCGACAAAATAGCAGCAAAAAAAATATATCAATCGATCAATAAGAGTAACAAAATATAAAATATAAGTAAAGTTTCAATTGTTCAATAGAAAAAGTGTCCGAGGTTGGGATTGAACCCAGCCCTCTTCGGTTGTTATCCCGGCACTCTCCCTCTCCGCCACGGTGCTGATGTTGCATCGTTACTGCTGCGTACATGAATTCGAAACCCTCTTTCTGCTGTTTCTTGTTTCTCGTCTTTTTTTCTTCGACTTTTTTTCGACAGCCTTTTGGCGGTCCATCGTCAATTCCGAATAAGTCTTCATGAATCCTGCTGAGGTTCAGCCCAGTCTCGGCCGTTAGGGTTAGGATGGGTAGCGTCAATCCGAAGGGATTCACGCTGAAGGCCTTTCCAAGCAGCTAAAAAACAACTAGAGACACGTTGAAATATTCTTTATTGAGTCAAGACCGCTCATTGCCCAACGTTTCGAGAACAACGTTCTCTTCTTCAGGAGCGGCGTGTCTGGCAAAAAATACATAAAACCAATTATCCATACAGTCGATAGACATACGATAAAATAATATATCAGTACAGTCGATAGACATACGATAAAATAGACGGTAGAATAATATATCAATACAGTCGATAGACATACGATAAAATATACGATAAAATAATAATAAGTCGATAGATAAGTGAAAAAATAACCAACACCAACCTGGACCCAGTCAACGTGATAAATGACCGGTTCCGGTTGGGTGGACGCACAATGATGCAAAAAACATAGAACATAGAAAATAAGAAATAAGAAGCTTCGAATAAATAATGTTCATGTAGGATTGTAAAATTAATTACAATAAATCCAATCATAAAATTAATTATGATGAATAAAAAATGACAATTGAAACAAATTTACAAAAATAGATCGTTACAAAGTTGATGATGATAATGATGAAGCATGCTAATGTACGAAAACGTGATAAATGTACACACGTGCCGATAGGGCAAAAAGTTCGACAAAATAGCAGCAAAAAAAATATATCAATCGATCAATAAGAGTAACAAAATATAAAATATAAGTAAAGTTTCAATTGTTCAATAGAAAAAGTGTCCGAGGTTGGGATTGAACCCAGCCCTCTTCGGTTGTTATCCCGGCACTCTCCCTCTCCGCCACGGTGCTGATGTTGCATCGTTACTGCTGCGTACATGAATTCGAAACCCTCTTTCTGCTGTTTCTTGTTTCTCGTCTTTTTTTCTTCGACTTTTTTTCGACAGCCTTTTGGCGGTCCATCGTCAATTCCGAATAAGTCTTCATGAATCCTGCTGAGGTTCAGCCCAGTCTCGGCCGTTAGGGTTAGGATGGGTAGCGTCAATCCGAAGGGATTCACGCTGAAGGCCTTTCCAAGCAGCTAAAAAACAACTAGAGACACGTTGAAATATTCTTTATTGAGTCAAGACCGCTCATTGCCCAACGTTTCGAGAACAACGTTCTCTTCTTCAGGAGCGGCGTGTCTGGCAAAAAATACATAAAACCAATTATCCATACAGTCGATAGACATACGATAAAATAATATATCAGTACAGTCGATAGACATACGATAAAATAGACGGTAGAATAATATATCAATACAGTCGATAGACATACGATAAAATATACGATAAAATAATAATAAGTCGATAGATAAGTGAAAAAATAACCAACACCAACCTGGACCCAGTCAACGTGATAAATGACCGGTTCCGGTTGGGTGGACGCACAATGATGCAAAAAACATAGAACATAGAAAATAAGAAATAAGAAGCTTCGAATAAATAATGTTCATGTAGGATTGTAAAATTAATTACAATAAATCCAATCATAAAATTAATTATGATGAATAAAAAATGACAATTGAAACAAATTTACAAAAATAGATCGTTACAAAGTTGATGATGATAATGATGAAGCATGCTAATGTACGAAAACGTGATAAATGTACACACGTGCCGATAGGGCAAAAAGTTCGACAAAATAGCAGCAAAAAAAATATATCAATCGATCAATAAGAGTAACAAAATATAAAATATAAGTAAAGTTTCAATTGTTCAATAGAAAAAGTGTCCGAGGTTGGGATTGAACCCAGCCCTCTTCGGTTGTTATCCCGGCACTCTCCCTCTCCGCCACGGTGCTGATGTTGCATCGTTACTGCTGCGTACATGAATTCGAAACCCTCTTTCTGCTGTTTCTTGTTTCTCGTCTTTTTTTCTTCGACTTTTTTTCGACAGCCTTTTGGCGGTCCATCGTCAATTCCGAATAAGTCTTCATGAATCCTGCTGAGGTTCAGCCCAGTCTCGGCCGTTAGGGTTAGGATGGGTAGCGTCAATCCGAAGGGATTCACGCTGAAGGCCTTTCCAAGCAGCTAAAAAACAACTAGAGACACGTTGAAATATTCTTTATTGAGTCAAGACCGCTCATTGCCCAACGTTTCGAGAACAACGTTCTCTTCTTCAGGAGCGGCGTGTCTGGCAAAAAATACATAAAACCAATTATCCATACAGTCGATAGACATACGATAAAATAATATATCAGTACAGTCGATAGACATACGATAAAATAGACGGTAGAATAATATATCAATACAGTCGATAGACATACGATAAAATATACGATAAAATAATAATAAGTCGATAGATAAGTGAAAAAATAACCAACACCAACCTGGACCCAGTCAACGTGATAAATGACCGGTTCCGGTTGGGTGGACGCACAATGATGCAAAAAACATAGAACATAGAAAATAAGAAATAAGAAGCTTCGAATAAATAATGTTCATGTAGGATTGTAAAATTAATTACAATAAATCCAATCATAAAATTAATTATGATGAATAAAAAATGACAATTGAAACAAATTTACAAAAATAGATCGTTACAAAGTTGATGATGATAATGATGAAGCATGCTAATGTACGAAAACGTGATAAATGTACACACGTGCCGATAGGGCAAAAAGTTCGACAAAATAGCAGCAAAAAAAAATATATCAATCGATCAATAAGAGTAACAAAATATAAAATATAAGTAAAGTTTCAATTGTTCAATAGAAAAAGTGTCCGAGGTTGGGATTGAACCCAGCCCTCTTCGGTTGTTATCCCGGCACTCTCCCTCTCCGCCACGGTGCTGATGTTGCATCGTTACTGCTGCGTACATGAATTCGAAACCCTCTTTCTGCTGTTTCTTGTTTCTCGTCTTTTTTTCTTCGACTTTTTTTCGACAGCCTTTTGGCGGTCCATCGTCAATTCCGAATAAGTCTTCATGAATCCTGCTGAGGTTCAGCCCAGTCTCGGCCGTTAGGGTTAGGATGGGTAGCGTCAATCCGAAGGGATTCACGCTGAAGGCCTTTCCAAGCAGCTAAAAAACAACTAGAGACACGTTGAAATATTCTTTATTGAGTCAAGACCGCTCATTGCCCAACGTTTCGAGAACAACGTTCTCTTCTTCAGGAGCGGCGTGTCTGGCAAAAAATACATAAAACCAATTATCCATACAGTCGATAGACATACGATAAAATAATATATCAGTACAGTCGATAGACATACGATAAAATAGACGGTAGAATAATATATCAATACAGTCGATAGACATACGATAAAATATACGATAAAATAATAATAAGTCGATAGATAAGTGAAAAAATAACCAACACCAACCTGGACCCAGTCAACGTGATAAATGACCGGTTCCGGTTAGGGTTAGGGTTAGGGTTAGGGTTAGGGTTAGGGTTAGGGTTAGGGTTAGGGTTAGGGTTAGGGTTAGGGTTAGGGTTAGGGTTAGGGTTAGGGTTAGGGTTAGGGTTAGGGTTAGGGTTAGGGTTAGGGTTAGGGTTAGGGTTAGGGTTAGGGTTAGGGTTAGGGTTAGGGTTAGGGTTAGGGTTAGGGTTAGGGTTAGGGTTAGGGTTAGGGTTAGGGTTAGGGTTAGGGTTAGGGTTAGGGTTAGGGTTAGGGTTAGGGTTAGGGTTAGGGTTAGGGTTAGGGTTAGGGTTAGGGTTAGGGTTAGGGTTAGGGTTAGGGTTAGGGTTAGGGTTAGGGTTAGGGTTAGGGTTAGGGTTAGGGTTAGGGTTAGGGTTAGGGTTAGGGTTAGGGTTAGGGTTAGGGTTAGGGTTAGGGTTAGGGTTAGGGTTAGGGTTAGGGTTAGGGTTAGGGTTAGGGTTAGGGTTAGGGTTAGGGTTAGGGTTAGGGTTAGGGTTAGGGTTAGGGTTAGGGTTAGGGTTAGGGTTAGGGTTAGGGTTAGGGTTAGGGTTAGGGTTAGGGTTAGGGTTAGGGTTAGGGTTAGGGTTAGGGTTAGGGTTAGGGTTAGGGTTAGGGTTAGGGTTAGGGTTAGGGTTAGGGTTAGGGTTAGGGTTAGGGTTAGGGTTAGGGTTAGGGTTAGGGTTAGGGTTAGGGTTAGGGTTAGGGTTAGGGTTAGGGTTAGGGTTAGGGTTAGGGTTAGGGTTAGGGTTAGGGTTAGGGTTAGGGTTAGGGTTAGGGTTAGGGTTAGGGTTAGGGTTAGGGTTAGGGTTAGGGTTAGGGTTAGGGTTAGGGTTAGGGTTAGGGTTAGGGTTAGGGTTAGGGTTAGGGTTAGGGTTAGGGTTAGGGTTAGGGTTAGGGTTAGGGTTAGGGTTAGGGTTAGGGTTAGGGTTAGGGTTAGGGTTAGGGTTAGGGTTTAGGGTTAGGGTTAGGGTTAGGGTTAGGGTTAGGGTTAGGGTTAGGGTTAGGGTTGGGATTCAAATAAATGACCCGGCCCCAATGGCAGAGGAGAATTGAACTCCCGAGCGACTGGACTTAGAAATTTTACCGAGTTGGATTTTTTTGGGGTTAGGGTTAGGGTTAGGGTTAGGGTTAGGGTTAGGGTTTGGATTCAAATAAATGACCCGGCCCCAATGGCAGAGGAGAATTGAACTCCCGAGCGACTGGACTTAGAAATTTTACCGAGTTGGATTTTTTTGGGGCTTGAGCTTTCGGTCTTACACGGACCTTCTTCAGAAGCGTTTATTTTTATGAACAGAGTCAATGAAGATAATAATAAGGAAAAGGTTTATATATATATATATTTCACGCGATAAAAATATATATATATATTTTATATATATATATATATAATGTATATATATATATA
Organism: Erpobdella octoculata; assembly: GCA_963978895.1. Classification (NCBI taxonomy): domain Eukaryota; kingdom Metazoa; phylum Annelida; class Clitellata; order Hirudinida; family Erpobdellidae; genus Erpobdella; species Erpobdella octoculata. Next base: position 2,774 of record OZ022245.1, on the reverse strand, counting down.
TATATATGGGCTGGGTTAGGGTTAGGGTTAGGGTTAGGGTTAGGGTTAGGGTTAGGGTTAGGGTTAGGGTTAGGGTTAGGGTTAGGGTTAGGGTTAGGGTTAGGGTTAGGGTTAGGGTTAGGGTTAGGGTTAGGGTTAGGGTTAGGGTTAGGGTTAGGGTTAGGGTTAGGGTTAGGGTTAGGGTTAGGGTTAGGGTTAGGGTTAGGGTTAGGGTTAGGGTTAGGGTTAGGGTTAGGGTTAGGGTTAGGGTTAGGGTTAGGGTTAGGGTTAGGGT